>CALNHX010001475.1:0-224092 GCA_940337035.1 Agriotes lineatus
ATTAAAATCAATCATACAAATGCAAGTTAGCAATGCAAATTTACAAGTGATTATACAACTCATCATAAATTTGGCCAATAGTAATTGAGAATTTTACTTAGTTACAAGGTATTGATAAACGGATATACCCTTGACGACGTGGTATAATCACTTTGGTTTTTCGGTGGGTCCAACAAAGCAACAATAATTGATAATAATTTAAACCTAGAGCCATGATGTAATAACTGTCTCAAATTCGAGGTTATCAGGTTAGGTTTTGCGTCAGTTTGTGTCAAAACTGAACGCAAAACCTAACCCTAACATCATGGCTCTAGATTTATCATTATCCATTATTGTTGCTTTGTTGGACCCACCGAAAAACCGGTGGCACTGTAAGTCTATGTCATATTCGAGGTTATCAGGTTAGGTTTTGCGTCAGTTTGTGTCAAAACTGAGCCATGATGTAATAACAGTTTTGACACAAACTGACGCAAAACCTAACCTGATAAACTCGAATTTGAGACAGTTATTACATCATGGCCTCAGTTTGACACAAACTGACGCAAACCTAACCTGATAACCTCGAATTTGAGACAGTTATTACATCATGGCTCAGTTTTGAGGTTATCAGGTTAGGTTTTGCGGCAGTTTTGATACAAACTTGATGCAAAACCTAACCTGATAACCTCGAATTTGAGACAGTTATTACATCATGGCTCAGTTTTGACACAAACTGACGCAAACCTAACCTGATAACCTCGAATTTGAGACAGTTATTACATCATGACTCAGTTTTGACACAAACTGAGCAAGACCTAACCTGATAACCTCGAATTTAAGACAGTTATTACATTATGGCTCAGTTTTGACACAAACTGACGCAAAACCTAACCTGATAACCTCGAATTTGAGACAGTTATTATATCATGGCTCAGTTTTGACACAAACTGACGCAAAACCTAACCTGATAACCTCGAATATGACATAGACTTACAGTGCCACCAACATAAACAGTACCAACCTAAGAAATAACATAATTTATTATTATCGGTCTATTCATTATATATCGTAACGAATACCACTCGAACAATCGAAAATAATGATTAATTTTCACTCGTAACTCGCCGTAATCCTTAAAATACCACTCGGGTTACGCTCTCGTGGTTTTCGCAGATTACGTCTCGTTACTCGTAAAATAATCGATTATTTTCGATGCTTTTGTGATATTATAACTGATTATTTTTGTTATCCATATAACAACCAAACGATTAGTATACATTTCAACTATGGCGTTGTTGAAAATGAACAGTGTGAAATTATTTGATAAAAAATCTTTGCAGTGATTAGCTCGCTCCAGCAAAGACACACGAAACGTGACCAAAGTATTTTCGTTTGCCAAGCACTTTTTGTTACGCCTATGATTTCAATTGGGTTAAAATTCAGTAATAATCAGCTGTAGGTATATCCTTCGTGCAAATTTCAATATACCCAAAAATTTTACAAGATTCAAACATCATATTACTCGGTCAAAGTATGGTTTATGTGTTCTTTACTTAGTAAAAAATATGATGGAAATTTTGCACTTGGGATATAATATGTGAATATTTACTTTTTACAATTAACTGACAATATGCTAAAATACAAACAATTCCGAACACACATCTTTCATCAAAAATATTGAAATTACATTTACATAGGACAAAGGGAAGAACGTTTTACATATACCATTAGTGTAAATGAAAAAATAATGAGAATTGCTTTATTAACATCAAGATTTCAACATTATACTGTATAATTATTTTAATCTAAAATAAAACTGGCGCGAATGGGCACAAAAATTTTCCTTAACATAAAATCCAGCAGTTATCAGTTTGGGTTTACATACGTCACCCAAAGAAAACTTTAATAGGCTTTAATCCAAAAGACGCTACCGTCATGAAAGTATGTGTATTTATAACATTTAGATGAATTAATTTCAGGAAAAGATATAAATATTAGTACAAAGGCATTAAATAGGTCAGAATATTTTTGCACATTAAAAAGACCTATTTCTTAAGCGCAAATAAAATAATTTTGTAGATAACTGAGATCTATAGGAATACAAATTATCATTACTAATATTTATATTGATATAAAACAAATTCCTAATTTCCGAACACGTTGTGTTATTTAAACTACTTAGTTTTCGCAATGCAACAATGTAACAAAAAGTAATTATATATTATATTTAATAATTAACAATTATATAATATAATTATATAAAAATTACGCAAGAAATATTTTAATGAAAGTAGTAAAATAGCGTTTCGTACAGCTTTGATTATGTTGAAGCTTTTGTTGCTAGTCTTTAGTAAAAGAAGTTATAATAGGCCATAACAGCAACTGTCACTAAATTAAAGTTGATAAAATACGAATTTAGATTCATAAACAAAATGTTAAAACTATTATATTTTCATTAGCATGGGAAGCACATTCCAGTTGGAACGTAAATTTTCATACAATTTTAAATTTCTTTTATTAATTAATTGAGATAAATGTTATATCTAAACTATTGGGACCCGTTGGTATTGCCCAACTAAATTTTTCTGCACTTTTTATTGTCTGTTGATTGTTGTAAACCATTAAACTAACTTAGTTTATCTGCATTGCATATAGTTTATTTATATGATTTTAATTCCTGTCTATTTTTAATAGTTAGTTACATAAACATGCATTACTTGAATAGCACTAATTTTTAAATCGTTTAATGACGGTTGAACAGTCTACTTATGATAAATGTACACATTATATTTTCTATAGATGCAATTACCGTCAACTTGGTAATGCTAATGGTAAATCATTATCATTCAAGGGAACGTGTTCCAGCACATTTATTATTTACACAAATATAGTTGCACTTAAAACCACTTTAATTGTTTTAATTATTCTAGCATAACCAATCATAACCATCAAGAATTTCTAATAAAATACAGCAGCGATCACAATAAGTTAGTTAAAATGTAATAACAGATACTTACCGTTTCTTTGTGTCCTTTTGGATAAGTTGCTATACTTCCTACTCCCAAAGCAAACGAGACCATTAAACAACAGCTCAAGAGGTACTTCACACACAACATTGTACACATACGATTGCACTTAAGATTTGCTCATCTTAAACCTTTCTTTGTCACCATCAGACTAATTCTAGACGACAGAAAAATCTTTTTATATGTGTCCTGGATGTGCACGTCTTTAGAGATGGGGAAAATTGCAGAAGCCCGCCAACTGAGCACGCACAGATTCTTATCAGACACCAAGCATACCTCAATTAAATAAGTTGGAAGTAATTGCATTAACCCTCAATTACTAATTTAATTTGTGCAAGTTTGCAGTCTAAAATTAGTTGTTTGGCGTAACCCCGTACGTTTGCCTCTCGCCATCTTCCGTACCCCTTTTCTCTATTGTAGACTGATATATGGACCGCGAAGAAATACTCGAACGATTTTAACAATCGTCGTACAAGTGTCAACTGCTTTAATGTGTGCATCACGGAATGCCCAATGAGATTACTATTTGTGCTTTGAAAGTTAATAAGCTCGGGCATAGCTAGCCAAGCGCGGAAATAGGTCCCTTTTGAACATTTTTCTGTATTGCTTAAATTGGCTTCCATTGTAAGCGCATATTGGCAAGTGAAGAAGCCTACATGGAAATTAACGCCATCATTACCATATTTAATTAGGGCCTTATTAGCCGATGTTAAGTAACGCTGAAGCTTTGGAAATGTCTTTTTAATTGGTGGCTACATCTCTGGTTCCTGTTTAAAGAGTTAGGAATTCTGAAATTTGCCAAAGAGCGTTCTCAAGCCGCCGGAGGCAGTTGCAAGGTAATCTATTAAATGCAAAATTGTCCGTTTCCGTTTTTACGCAGTTTGCATCAGACCGAAACATACATTGTATTATGGTGGTTCTGAAATCTTATCCTGTTGATGTGCTGCCTTTGCCTACTTTAACCAGATAGCTGAATATATTTACATGCGTTAGAATCGAAATGGCGACATTTTCCGCTACTGTTTCAGGATTCGGTTATTTCTTCCAGTGACACTCGTGGCAGCTTCCTCCGGATTGGATCTTTCAACTGCAGTCGAGAGGCGACTCTGCTTCTATAATTAAGTTTCAGCGAGGTTATTTCGACTTGAAATATGTGATGAACAATAGAAGATAATGTTCGTGCGTTTTCCTCCAAATTAATTGTTCTTTTGTGTTTTTTTTTGTATTCGCTAGCTGCTACGGAATTTGTATTGTTCAGGTAAAAGCAAATTCATTAGAAATGTTAGATCATGAGTGCATAGCGCTGTTTCAGTGAATGAATACTTCTAGTGTTTAAAACCTTTCGAAAGAGTATATTATTTATAACGGCGGTCTATTTTGCTAGGAACGCAGATATCCGGAATCAGTGGCGGCTCGTTGTAAGGATGCAAGGAGCTATGACTTTGCCATAACAAACCACATTCCAGATTTTTTTTCTAAAAGAAGCATTTCTTTGTACTTATTTTTCATCATTATTCTCATTTTAAAACGTAAACAAAGCACGATTCATTTTTATTTCATGAATATAAGCTGTACCATAAGCGCTGCTTGCTTTTACCGACACATTGGTGCTAGAAGCGGTTCTCGCCTTTTCGACAATTCCTATAGCCTCAATCAGGCGCTGACCCCCGCGGTAACGCGTACGTATCGTGTTCCTGACATTTTCGCAAGTACGTTGACTTTATCGAGTTCAGATGAAGAAACGCCGCGTCCAGGGAGCATATTCGGAAGGTCCTGTGTACAATTCGAAGAAGGGACGTTGCACGTTGGGGTTTCCGTAAAACAGTTGCGGTTACCATTGTATTATACTCATAGTTTACTGATAAATTGTCGCACACCTTGAGATTATATACATCAAACACGCATACCAGTGAAGATGCCTATTTTTTGCCGAATTATACATTTAAACGAAAAATGAATGATGTGTCTCCAAAGTGCACTCCATTTTTAGAATTGGGTGGCTTCCAAACTGTGATCAACATTGATTTGACGTTAACGCATGGATACTTATTTTTAGTTTATTGTCGGTGTATAGAGTATTACAACAATCACAACGACTGCAAATACCTAAAGGCTCGATGGGATTGATCTGTGTTGTATCGCCGACGTTGGTAAGGTGAATTAACATTTGCAAGTTTTCCCTACAACGCTTCTAGGGCTCTTAACTATCTTTTCTGATATAAATTAGTGGGTAATTTGAGCTCCGAGCTTAGACTTTCCCCTTTGGAATGCACCCAATACTAAAAATTGTGTGCACTCTGGAGTACATCTAGAAACAGTAAAAGTGAAAGAGAGATATTCGATTCAGTTCATCATATTTTATTAGCCTGTGAAGTCTATGAGGAGATGGAAAATGCATTTTAAGTTCGGTGGTTCAAGCCGCCACTGTCCGGATGTACGAATGAACGATGATCGATTTGTTAAAAAATCGAGATATGTAATGAAAATACAAATTGAGGTGAAGCGCTTGAAAGAGTTTCAAATCAGAGAACTTAATTACTAGATTTAATAGATAAACATAATATTTCTTTTAATTTCCCTGGTTTTCATACCTCTAATAAGTTAGTTACTTGTAAGTAAAATCAGGGAAAGATAACTCAAAATGCAATAATGCTGAATACTAGGATAGACTCGAGTAACATGAAACTGTTTTGAATATAAAGCAGAGCTCGGATTATTGGCAATCGGGTTTTGTATAGTTTTACTTGGATTTTTATGCTCACGTTAGTGTTGGGAAAGTATTAGAATCACCCGAAAAAGAGAAAAAAATTGGTCCATTCAAAGCTCTTATAAACTAGTATAAAAGATTACAATTGTGGAAAGTAAAATATGCCAAAAAACAGAAAAAATCAAGTATCTAATATATACTCTACATACTACACAAACTGCATAAAATTCTAGTTATTGTCTACCTGTCTTTCGCAATTCAAGGCCAATGAAACGTCGAGGGAAACAAAAGTAAATACGTCAACATTAAGTATACCTAATTTGTTGCTCTTTCAGCAATGAGTGTGACAAACTCAACAAGTAGAAATTTATTTTCGAAAGAATAACAACTCTGATCGCTTTTATAATGATAATACAGTTCATTAGTATCCATCTATTTAAAACATAGAGAGCTCATCTCCAGACTGACAAAGAAAGAATATCAACATGGTTTCATAATTGACGGAACTTCAAAAGAATTGCCGTTCTCCCTCGCCAGTAAAGCTGTCGTTATTTATCTCTTTTAAATTTTCAATCTTCTGATTGTGTCTATCCATCTTTCTTATTTATTGCCGCTTTCCATCAGTTTTGTAGTTGTTTTTCTTTTCGAATTTCCTGGTGAGTATGGTATTATGATATTTTTTTCCTATTCAGATAACATTTGTAACGCTATTTATCCGAAATACAAGTTTTCTGCATCTACATTATTAACCCAATGTTAAACTCATAGTACTAATCTATGTATGTATCTTTATACTGATAGCCTCTCAGTTTGCGATAGAAAAATGAATTAGGACAGGAAGAAACACTTCAATATACAGGGTAATTCGTTTCGAAACTAACCATTGCGATTGCAGACACACTAGCTATAGGAGATACAAGGTCAATTAAATCACAAAGTTGTAGAATTAGATGCTAAGTAATTATTTAAAAACTCTGCAGTTTAACTAACCTAGTTTTGTATTTATCCTAAGAAGACAAAAAAAAAATCAATTTTCGATTGAACGTAACTCCTTCATCAGTAGGAATTTTTAAAAATCTGTAACAACTTACTTGGAGACTGGTTTTTACGTAAAATATCGAAGTCTGCTTAGATCACAGCGTTTTACATTTTTAAAATCATGATAATTATTTTTTGTTTCCATTGTAACGGCCCTTTTTGATTTTGGCGTCGGCGGCTTAAATTCTCCTTGCGAATAGATGCCTACTAATTTATTTATTACCAGCTCAATGGTATTTGGTAGTTACCATTATTTTGTACTTGCAATGCAATAAAACAATGGAATCGTCCTTACTTTTATTGTGTTTGGCATTTCTTAATTCAGAATAAGATCACTCAGCTAGCAATAAATAATATTCAAAGGACAGTAAACGTATGCAGTAAGGAAAATAGCCGCAAATTTGAACATCATCCTAGGCTATAGCTGCTATCATTTCATTTATTTTATTCTAATTTTAATTTATTTGCTGTTAACCTAATTACTACTTTTTACTTCCTTTTACTATAAAGGAAGTATTGGATTCACCCCAAAAATTCGAAATTGAGTTTTCAACGGATCTTCACGTTTTAGAGTCCCCTGATCCCAAAAAACATATTTTTTTTCATTGGTCTGTCTGTGTGTGTGTCTGTCTGTCGTGTGTGTCTGTCTGTGAACAGAATATCTCAAAAACGAAAAGAGGTATGGCGTTGAAACTTCATATATAAGTTTTGTGTACTATGTAGATGAGACAGCAAGCTTTTGAAGAAAATCGCATAACCGGAAGCAGGTGTTTACTCTTGTGATTTTTCAGTTTTTTTCGATTTTTCAAAAACGGCTCTAACGATTTTTTTAAATTTACATTTTTCTTACATTTTTAATGTGTATTGATGTGAGATAGGTGATTTTCCAGTGATACTTCTAAAGTGGGTTTCTTTTGTTTTTTTTTCTATTTTTTTTATTAACTCCTATTTTAAATAAAACACCGGTATATTATTACATTTTTGAATTCAACTGATAATTCTAGAGAAAATTTGTCTCTTGAACTAACACTCGATTTTGCACCGTTTTTGTAGAATTTGGTAATTTTTGAAATTTTTAACAAATGGTTAAAAATTAAAATGAAATTTTTGACTAATTATAAGATCACTGTAAAAGGAAGTTGTGTGAGTGTATCACACCAGATTTTTCTAGAGGCTCTTTATTGCTTATGCTGTAAGAGCACTTATTCCTTGTAATAAAATTAGTTTAACATAATAATATGATAGGTATTAACTACTACTATGTATACTGTTCTGGTTGAAATAACTACAACAAATCTTAATAATAATAATAAAGCTTGCTGCTTGATAATAAGTGGTTTTGGTATGGTATCTAAAAAACTAAATCGTGTTGCTACGTCTTTTACATTTCTTGCTTGTTATTTGGATTAATCGTGAAGCAAAGTTTATAGATTATAACTTATAAGTATTACACATGATGAAAATACACGTGAAAATCTGTTTAGATCCATAAAACTTGATATGGGGCCCATATGATAAAATAACTTGATCATAGTAAATTGAAAACTTTGTTGGTAGACTCAATAAACAATACAAGATGGCTAGAAATCACTCAAACGTAATACATATACAGAATGCAGACATTATGGAACGTATTATTGCTGGAGGCTTTCCCGGTTACTCCTGACTGACTCACTGACTCATCAACGCCCAGCCCAAACCTTGGACCTAGAAAGCTGAAATTTTGCACAGAGTTCCCTTTATGATGTATACAAGGAATAAGAAAGGATATTTCGAAATCAACCCCTAAAGGGGTAAAAATGGGGGTTCCAATTTTGTATGGAAAAATAATATTAATTAGACATTTCGACTTGAACTTCGTAGGAGTACTCCTAAAAACAAATAATCAAACACGTATTTCGTGATTTTCCGAAATCAACCCCTTAGGGGGTGAAATGGGGTAAGTAAGCCTAAAAATCGATATGGGTGTCGTTATGAGGTTTTTTGGACGTTGATTGCGAAAATTACATTTATTTTTAAGTCCAAGACGGTGAACATGACATAAGGGAAGAAACGGGGACGGGACTAGACTGGACGGAACGGGACGGACTGGACGGACGGGACTGAGCGGGACGGGACTGGACGGGAAGGGAAGGGACGGAACGGGACGGGACGGGGCAAAGCGGGACGGGGCGGGGCGGGACGGGTCGAGGCGGGGCGGGACGGACGGGACGGAAAGGGAAGGAAAAGGATGGGATGGAAGGGGAGGGGATGGGATGGAAGGGGGAGGGGCGGGACGGGACTGGACGGGAGGGAAAGGGACGGGACGGACGGGAAGGGTCGAGACGGGGCGGGGCGGGGCGGAACGGGATGATACGGAAAGGAAAGGGAAGGAATGGGATGGAGGGGAAGGGACGGGACGGGACGGGAAGGAACGGGACTGGACGGGACGGGACTGGACGGAAAAGGAAGGGACGGGACGAAAAGGAACGAGACGGACAGGACGAAAAGGAAAGGGAAGGGAAGGGAAGGAATGGGATGGAAGGAAGAGGACGGGACGGGACGAGACGGGACGGGACGGGACGGGACGGGACGGGACGGAATGGGACGGTACGGAGACGGGGACGGAGAAAGGGACGGGGACGGGGATAGGATGGGATGGGATGACAGAAAATAATTAGTCATTATTTAATACACAAATAACGAACCTCGCGCGAACGAAGTCGCTGGAAAAAGCTAGTATTAAATATATTTCAACTTAGACTGCGTCATGAAGTTATAGAAATAGAAAAAACAACTAAATAATCTAAATAGCGAAGATGGTTTTCGACTTAGTAAAACCTGGGTTTCTGTCATTCATGATCTAAAGCCTCACAACCGCAACTCTTCATCCGGTCACGCGCCTCCGACACTAAGTGTACTGGACTCGACAATTAGTGTTACGTCGTTCGGCACGGCTTTTAAATACCATATGATCTAAAACTTTTAACCTCTAGAGGACTGTAGATTTTAAAAAAATAATAATTTAAATTGGCAGTGAGGAGTGAAAGGTACTTAATAATTATAATCTATACAATTTTGACAGAGTCACTTACCTTTTACAGGATGTATAATACTGAACACTGGTGTGTATGGAAAATGCAGGGAATCATTTGAACAGCTGTAGTTGTTTTTGTACTAACATTTTTATGTATTCAACAAAAATGTTTGTATTTCTTAAAATGACGTTCTTCATATAACTTAAACTGAGAGATATAAATGCCAATGTGACTTTTATTATCACGACTGCCAACACAATTTTTGGACAAAATAATTCCAAATCCCTTTAGAGAATAAAAGTTTTCGATCATACTGTACCTTCACACCTAGCTCCGTAGGCAACTTCGACTTGCAAAGCGTTGATCGGCAGAGATGTGTAAAAATAAAAAAAGCTTAAGTATCCTTGTTTACAATGTAGTTCAATGCCACGGACCAAATCATGGGTCATGTAAAGGCACGGACTACCGATGAATATAATAGTATGTACAATTACAAAAATCCTTGATAGGTTCACAATGTGTAAGGCAATGTAAAGTCAAACAATTATGGTATTTATCTAGAAAGATAAGACGGTCTAGCCAAAATTATAACTTTAATATTGACAAATTAAAAAAGTTATAAGAAAAAGTATATGTATATGAGCAAAATAGCATGTGAGTTTTTTAAAGATGTCATACTTTCATATTTTGCTTTTATTTTTGTATAACGACCAGTAGATTAGTTTATCAATCTACTTGTTGAGTAAAAAACGCTATACTAAATACACTACGTAACCCAAACTTCTATAGAATTATTTAAGTAATATTAGGTATAAACGATGAATCTATGTAGTGAAATGGGCGTGTTCGAAATTGTAGTCTACGCAAAGTATTTTAGTTGCTATTGCTACCACGGGTGTAGATGTAACATCCAGAGTATTTAAAAATGGTGAGACTCTATAGATAACAACAACTATTTATTTATTTTAACAAAATTTAACAACCCACATGTACCTTGATATAAATGCAGAATTTGACAGAGCTCTGGAAACCATGCACTTATTACGGACGCGGACTCGGGATGTGCTATACGGCTCGTAGACGCGGAATGCCGGAGTCGAATGCAATAAGCCGAATATTAATGCCTTTATGTCATTATACAGCCTCTTGTCGTCTTGTCAATGGCGTCATTTGTGATGATTAGGTTTCCATAATTGTAACATTCTGTATGGCATATTATAATATAGATACATTCATCATTTAGATTTAAGAAAATGTAAATCTTGAGCTGCTATGAAAAATTTGAAATGCAAGATATAGTTAACTTCATTCTGCACAGCACTGTACATGAGTAGGTTATTTAATCAGAAACCTTAAGTAATTTTAAAAGAGCATAATGAGTTTTTGTACGAAATATCAAATAGAAATTCTCTTAATAGTAAGGCAGTGGGGAGGTTAACAGCGTAATAAGACGATATAAACCGCATTAAAACAAGAACTTCTCTTACAATATCTAATTTGGGAAAGTTGTATTTCAGTGGAATATTCTTAACAGACATATATAGTTAGACCATCCAAATCTCGTTTTTTACTTCCTTTTACAATAAATGAAGTATTGGATTCACCAAAAACTCGAAATTGAGTTATCAACAGGTCTTCACGTTTTAGAGACCCCTGAACCCAAAAGTTTTGTGTACTATCTAGCATGGGACCGCGGAAGTGGGGGGACAGAGGGGGCCAAATGCCCCCGAAAATCAAACGGGGGGGGGGGGAGCTCCAATTTTACTACCTGGTAAAAAAGGTTTCTCTGTGCTATTCTTTACAGAGTTTTTGCTTCTTCTTAATGAAAAAGCGCTTGTACTATGTAAGAAAAATTGTCGGAAAAAGCAGAGCATAAGAATATTTTTTAACACGCATTTATTAGTTTCACCTGTATGTATGTTTGTATGTTTGTTTGTAACGGAATCTTGAACGCAATTTTCACCCACTTCAAAACTTCACATTAAACTGAAACTTTGCACGCTTATCTAGGACCGATGACAATACAATAATTTGATAAGTTTGTTCCATTATCCTGAACAGGATCTTCATGATCAACGACTTTCACCTTAATAAAATTCACTATACCGGCCGTATGTAAAACTACAAACTTATGGCCAAATTTACCGACTCCCCGTCTTAGTCCAGTAACCTTGTCGCCTGAGAGTACGGGGTACTTTGCGTCAAATCCGGTAGTTCTGATTTTTTGCAGACTTGTTTATGATGTTGGCCCAATGAATAATCCAAGTTTGTGACCTCGAGCGCCGAACGCAACTTTGTCAAAAATCGAAAAAACCGCGAAAATTTCGGCTTTTATTCAGATTTTGGCGATTATAACCCTAAATCACTAATTTTTGATGATATCTTCTTAGACAGTTTTTAAAGTAGACTAAATTTGCTACATTTGAGACTAGAATTGTCTCTGTAGACCTAATAGTTTCCGAGATAAAGCCTTTCAAAGTTTTTAATTTTTTTTGAACTTCGCAATTTTTGCAACATTTTAGACGCGACTCGAACAACTCTGGCGGGACGTAGTTTCAATTACCTCCGACGGAGTGTGCTGCTGCCCATGACGTGAGTGACGTTTGAACTCAAAATCTACAGAATGTCGGATCCCAGTCCCAGCGTGGGTTTGTGTTTTATATGTAAAGAGACTTAAGTGAAGGTGAAGTGCGGTTAGTGAAGGAAAGAGGTGTAAAAACCCTTATTGCGTCGAGGCATTTCCCTTAAAAACCCGAGAAAATGAGCGTTTATTGAAGGGTGTGAATGAGATATATGTGCACAGTCCTTGTCAGATAAAATACAACAATCCGAAGTTGATCAAAGCAGCTGTTTGCAGTGGAAAATCAAATATTACGCCATTAAGGGCCACGAGATCAGTCTGAGCAGTTCATTTCAGAGAACACTGTTGTCTCTGTGGAGACAAAATAACTGAAGAGTTCCTTGTGGCAGAAAGAAAGAAGAAGCCAGAAAAAAGGAACAATGTAATTGCTGCGGAAAAGATCTCTCTCAATGCAACAATCTTGAAAGCAGTTGAGAAACGTGGTGATGAATGGGCTCTTAAAATAAAAGAGCGTATATCTGAGAACACAGATTTGGTAGCCCTTGATGCCAGATATCATCGCTTTTGCCAAACAAAGCTCTACCAGGTGCCACCAACAGGCCATGGAAGGGAATTTATTCATTTCTGGAAGAGAACGCTGAGGAGTGTCAGTTCTCTCTAGATGAACTCATGGACCAGATAGAAGGAGAACGACCTCAACCACGAACAGTCAAAAAACGCTTGTTTGAAAGTATGGGGAGGACAATTTGATCGTTGAGAGATCCTTCAAACACACGACTATTTGTTTTAAAAACACAGGTCACAAATTCCTCACCAGTACATGGTATGACAGTAGAAGCTCAGACCCTCAAGCAGAAAGACTACGCGTGGTGAAGGCAGCTGCTGAAGTCATACGAGAGGATATACGGTCGCAAGTGTACGACACAACACAATTCACACCATCCGACGACTTCTTCCAGAATGTAAATTCAGTTATCCCTGATTCTTTGAAACTGTTGCTCGAAACAGTAATTTAAAAGACAAACGAAGCTGTTTGGATCCCTATAGAAAGAAGTGTGTTGCTCTTGCACATTCAATAATATCGGCAGTCAGGCCTCGCTCGTTCATCTCTTCATTACTGCATGGGATTGGTGTATTCTTGTATCACAAGTTCGGGTCAAAACATCTGGTTGAGTTATTGTCAACGCTTGGATTCTCAGCTAGTTACAAGGATACTATGCTTTTGGAAACCTCGGCCATCATGCGACCAGACCAACTCATGTTGAAGGACCCTTCAATGTCGTTTGTGCAAATTTCTTTTGATAACGCCGACTTTAATGTCAACACTTAGATGGGACGGGTACTTTTCACGCAATGGGAGGTATAATGATTGTGACTCCCCATGATTCCTCATGTCCCGAGAATAAAATAGCCCATCTGACGAAGTGCACTGCTTCTGAACTTGTACAGAGAAATCCTCCTATTCAGCTGGAAACCTTCCAAAAAGTGCCATCCAATCAGTGTTTGTCGGCAATTAATATTGTTAACCTAGACAATATTCATTCACTATCTGAAGAAATTGTACCACTCCCTTCAGATATCTTATGGTTATATGGGAAAGTTCAAAAAAAGATGAACATCCCGGGATGGAATGGGTTCATGGAGGAAGCAACAGCAGAATACTTTGAAACATCCAAAATTACATGTCTGCCATTCATCAATCATCCCCCGTCCAATTACGACACAGTTCTCACACCTCTTCGGTTCGCAAATGAGAAATGCCGAGCCCATGGACAAAAAACCTGCGTTGTTACTTTTGACCAACCTCTATACATTAAAGCCAAAGAGATAGCCGCAAACTACCAGGGCACTGATTTGAGCAACGTCGTGGTGAGGCTAGGGGGTTTTCACCTACTAATGTCATTCTTGGGAACAATAGGTATGATTATGAATGGAAGTGGTCTAAAGGAACTGCTCTCGACAATTTATGCTGAAAATAGAATTGATAAGATGTTGGCAGGCCATGCTTATTCTAGAGCAGTGAGAGCCCACAATTTGGTGTATCTTTCCTTGGCAAATGAAATTGTGAAAGCAATTCAGTTGACTGAAGAGGAAAAAAGCATTATTGAGAACATTCTTTCAAACTCTGACAGATCTGCAATTCTGACAGCAAACGAAAATGAGCAGTTTCAAGCACTAATGACGAAATTCACGGATGCTTTGTGGAAGCTTGAAAGCAATGGACCAACCGCAAAGCTGTGGGTTCTTTATTTTCGAATGGTGACACTGGTGAAGCAATTCATCCAAGCAGAACGGACAGGCGATTGGAATTTGCATTTGGACACCATCCAGAAAATGCTCCCATTCTTCCACGCAGCAGGCCACTTCTTTTATGCGAAGTGTGCACAATTATATCTGCAAGATATGTTGGAATTGGAAAGGAAAATGGACCCTCTTGATTACGATAAATTCACAAAAAAGGGATACTTCACCATCCGGCGCACTAACAAATTTTGGTCGGGTATATGGTCAGATATGACCATAGAGCAAGTACTGATGAAATCTATGAAAAGCTATGGAGGGCTCACCCGAGGACGTGGTATGACTGACAGTGTACTCTCTCGATGAACATTGGGCATGGTGTATCTACATATTATCTGCAATGAAGTGGAAACATACTGCGAAGTTACCACTGCAACAACTGAACAACATGTTGACATGCGACCATCTCGTGTCACTAGAGATGAATCAGATACTGAAAAACTCTGTAGCTGGTTTGCACAGCACTCTCCATTCCATACAACAGATTTCATTATGTCCATCAGCAGTGGCCAGGTTGGAGAATCTACTGTCAACAGCCACATGGCTCTAGAGATTGGAAGAGAATCGATGCTAAAAGTAGTTGGCCAGAACTTCCAGGAAGTGAAATTCAAACGTAAAAACAATGTCCCTTTCTTCAGCTGTACGAACTATTACTGTTGGCAATAAACAGGTAACTGTTCATCCTCTAACACTGTTTCACAGGTTGTGTGTCTTAAAAAAATCGGATGAAGAATTGCGAGAGTTCTTCACATACGAGCTGTCACCAATCCCAATGTCAATATTCTCTGAAGAGGGAATGAGAAAGGGGACAAAATCCACCCTTTATTCAGTATTTCAACCTGTTAACTTAAATGAGAAGCAAGGGTCAACGAAGATTGTAGTAGTGGATGGAGGGCATCTACTTCACAAAGTTGTGTGGCCTCGAAGCTCATCATTTGGTGCTATAGCTGACAGATACATACAGTACATTACTGCTCACTATGGCTCAAACGTGGCAGTAGTTTTCGATGGTTACCCCACAGATGCTGTACAGAAAAACACAAAGAGCTCTGAGCGCCTTCGAAGAGCCAAGTCACACTCATCGCCAGAGATAATCTTTGATGAGAAAACCATGGCACAGGTTCCTCAACAGAAATTCTTGTCAAATGGCAAAAACAAGATTCGCTTCATAAACCTGCTGACTACTAAAATGGGAAATCACAACATTCGAGTACTCCAAGCAGAGGAAGATACTGATAGGCTCATCATCACTACAGCTGTAACTGTTGCCTCTACCTATGATGTAGTGGTAGTCGTTGGTGAGGACATTGACTTGCTGATCATCCTCACTGCGATCTCAAACCAACGTGAAATTTTTTACAACAAATGTGGAAGGGGAAAAGCATCAGATGTCATGTATTCCAGCATCGTCTCTTCAAAATCCTCATTGAAACCAGAGCTTTTCCTCTTCATCCATGCCTTTAGTGGATGTGACTCGACATCCTGCTTTTTTAGCTTAGGGAAGAAGCAAATGATGTCCATGGTCGAAAAAAATCCGGACGTTGAAAAGCAAGCTGCGATTTTTCTCGACACTAACTCTACACCTGACGAGATAGCAGCAGCAGGAGAGCGAGTCATAATTGCTCTATACTCAGGCAACCCCAACACCCATAATCTTGACGAGCTGCAGTACCAACTATTCGCCAGGGCTGCGACGAAAACCAGCTTCAATCTGGCCAGGTTACCTCCTACACGAGACTCTGCTCGATTTCACTCCTTACGGACATACCATCAGGTACAAATTTGTCCTTGCATTCACTAATACACATTACATCTCATTCATCATTTGACATTTCATTTTACATTTCCTCTCATCTTCTTACAGGTACAGGCGTGGTTGGGAGTCACACTGAACCCTCTCTCCTGGGGGTGGATATCTCATATTGTAGCAAATTTAGTCTACTTTGAAAAGGTCCTGAGAAGGTACTATCAAAACTAGTCCTCAGGGTTATAATTGCCAAAATCTGAAGAAAAGCCGAAATTTTCGCGGTTTTTTCGATTTTTGACAAAGTTGCGTTCGGCGCTCGAGGTCACAAACTTGGATTATTCATTGGGCCAACATCATAAATAAGTCTGCAAAAAATCAGAACTACCGGATTTGACGCAAGCTCTGATGTATAAAGTTACTGGACTATCTCTTTACATTTATAAGAAGTAAATACAAAGCAATTAACTCGAAAACCGAAAAAAAATCAAATAAAGACATTTTCAAATAAATAATAGTTTAAAAAACTAAAAAACATCTTTTTTAGGCGATCATTACAAAAATGGCGATTCTATGGCCTCTTTTGTCGCCGTAAAGTTTTACTTTTTTGTACAAATCTGTCAAATGTTACTTTTTTTGTACACATCTGTCAAACTCTACTTTTTTTGATGAAACTGATCTGTCAGAAACTACTTCATGAACACTTTTTACCTACCTATATAGGCAGGGTCGCAACACTTGCAGCTTCCAGAATTTCACCGGGGGTGTCTGAACTATCGCTATCGCCCATTTTAAAAGGCTCAAAACACACGCGATGAAGCTTAATATTGAATTTGACAGGAAATGCTTTTATTTTTAGTTGTCTAAATGCTTTTGTTTTTAGTTGTTTTTCAAGAAAATATTCAGAAAAAAAAATTTGTGACCAAATGTTTGAATTCTTTTGTGATGATCGCCTAAAAAATGTTGTGTGCCTCGGCCAAAAGTGCTTTTACGGCCTTGATACACAATATACTATTATAGCAGATCGAACTAAAAAATGAAAAATAAATTATAGTTTAAAAAACTAAAAAACACGCTTTAATGGTAAACCGAACTAAAAAGTACAAAATAATTTTTATTATAAGAATAAAGTGATCGACGAGAAAATTAATGTTATTGTAAAAAAGCGGAATGGCACGCCTCATAACGCGAAGCGTTTGAGATTGTGCATTATCTTTGCAATATAAGTAATAAATAAAATACTTTTATAATTTGACTGATAATTTGATTGACTTAGTCATCTCTGTTTCGTCTTATAACTGCAGTAAATTGACCGGAGGAAGCCGGGACCGGAGATTGAAGGAAGGGGGTAACCAAAGAAGTTTGCCCCCCCCCCCGCCCCCGTCATGGAGTACTTTCGCGGTCGCTGCTATCTAGTTGCGACAGCAACCTTTTGAAGAAAATCGCATAACCGAAAGTATGGTGTTTACTCTTCTGATTTTTCAGGTTTTCTTCGATTTTTAAAAAACGGCTCTAACGATTTTTTTTACTTTATATTTTTACTGTGTATTGATGTGAGATAGATGATTTTTCAGTTTACTACCTCTAAAATGGGTTTCTTTTGTTTTGCCTTTTTTTAAATTAACTCCTATTTTAAATAGAACACCCGGTATATTACTACATTTTTTAATTCAGCATAAAATTTTAGTGCAAATGTGTCTCTTCAACTAGCGTCCTATTTTGTACGGTTTCTGTAGAATGTGTAATTTTTGAAAAATGTTGACAAATGTTTAAAAATTAAAAATCAAATTTTTGCCTAATTATAAGATTACTATAAAAGGAAGTTGCGTGCGTGTATCACACCAGATTTTTATTTTTAAGGTTATATGTATATAATGCATCAAACAATCCTAATTATTTTCTGTATTCCGTTTTCAATTTTATTGAGAATTAAATATTTTGTTGTTTAATTTAAAAATGTGGCAGGCTTTACAAACCATTCTGGAAACCGACGATGACGTTCATATGGAAGAAGTTTTAGAAAATGAGGAACAGGATATCAACAAGAGACAGTTACTCTTAGTTTCTATTTAATTGAATTTGTTTTTACTTGTAAAATTTTACTAGAAAGAGGTTGTGATGTAACTTTAGTATTTCTTAACCAATACGTACCTGATAATTAACGTAGGGTTGTTTGATGCTTAATATACATTTCCACGAAAAATATATAGAAATAAACATATTTGACATATAACCTTCAAAATAATAAACGAGATTTGGATGGTCAAGCTATACTGCCGTAATCATATTCTATAGTATATACAAATAGGTTATACAAGTATTGAGATTAACGCCCAGCGGTTCACAATCAACTGTGCAATGTAAAATGAGGTCTAAAAACGGATATTATTGATTGATCGTGCATAATAGTAGATATTATACTAGTTTAATAAGGTATATTGTAGCACGAGTGCTCCAATGGAACGAGTGCGGCAATTAAACGATTAAACGAGTATGATATACTATTTTATCTATTTTGCATAAAAATAACCAAAAATTTAAAATTTTGACACTTCATAAATGTGACAATGTTACAGTTGTCGGAAACAAAGTAGGCTGTCTCAACTTTTTTCATAGGAAAATAACAATACCAAAACAGTGCTGTAATAGGCTCTATTATAGCACTGTTTTCGGTGTTATAATAACCACATTGTAACATCAAAGTAGATAATAGTATATTACATTACAAGTCATGAACTTGGTCTTTTGCAAGACAAGGAGGCTTGTTGACGCGTTATTTCCTTCAGTTCCTTCTATCTCTAGCTTACATCTTAAGGGGGTTTGGAAATTGCTATACATTTTTTTTATACTTCCATGTTCCACCTTCTTGTGCCCAACTCCCTTAATTTAGGGAACTTGTATTATACCCACAAGCAAAAGGGTGAGTGTCAAGAAATACATTCTTCCAGTACAGCTTCATATCTCAAATATAATAACCATCGATAATAGTAATCTTTTGTTATTTAAACCAGGGCTGTAGAGTCGGTCATAAAAAATCCGACTCCGACTCCGACTCCGACTCCTGATATTTTAGTAGTTTGAATCCGACTCCGACTCCGACAGTACTAATAACGAATTTCACAAGTTTTGCGGAATGTGGTTGATTATAATTAATTTAATATTTACAAATATTGCATTTACGGTTTCCAGCAACGTACTGATTTCACGTACAAATACACAGAGAGGTTTAAAAACGTAAATGAGGGAAAGGATAAAATGTACTTTAAGAAGAATACATTTCATGGCAAAATTTTATAAACGTGCAAATGCCATTGTTATAACAAGACAATTTCTTACCTGCCTACTAAACTAACAGTACTAACTACATTCCGTAGATTATTTTCTTAAGGGGTCATTTACTACCTGCCTACATAATACAAGTTTACTGAGTCATAGAAAATTCAAATAGTCTGACGTCTGAGCAGGGTTGAGCAGATTTAAATTATTTGATTAAAATAATTAATTTAATGGAAAAATTTAATTATCAAAATCATTGATTTAAATAATATTTTTTTTATATTTTGCCCAATCAACAAAACAAATACACCAAAGAAGTGCCCTTCAAATATTGTCAATTAAAAAAACACCATGAACAGTAACAATATAAGAAAATGCTGAAACTGGTTTAACTTTTAAAATACATCTTGAAACAGTTAAAACATAAAAATAAGGTGCACTATGAAAGTTAGAAATTAGATGTAATACTAATAATAGTAATAATATGTACTATACTTGTTTTATTGTTAATCACATAAAACAGTTACTGGTAAGATATAGAAAAACCGTCTACCACGCTGTACAAGGACAAAGTCGACATTTTTTAAATAGTTTGACAGGAATTTAAATTTACAAGCAGTAATCACATTGATTCTAGAACACACTCTGCACACTCGTGTACCCATGAATTAACATGTTATAGTAGTGCACGTGCATTTTCATAAACTAACATAAATAAAGAAAAATCGATTTTTATTAACCCTGACTCTGTCTTCAAATAGTCAGTATTACAGTCGTTCAAATAGTTTGATAGCTTTTGGCATTTTTATTAAAAAAAAATTGATAAGTGGGAGTCGGAGTCGGGTAATTTATACGGACTCCGACTCCGACTCCGACTCCACCCTAAAAGTTCCGACTCCTCGACTCCGACTCCTGACTCCGACTCCGCCTCTACAGCCCTGATTTAAACAAAACTTGAAATTTTTTGAAAATGTTTGATGAACTTTTGAAAAGTTTGATTAAATTGTACTTTTTCTCAGTAATATCTGATAGCGTTTTGCACAGACCTGTAATAATAACTGGAGAGTATTTTTTCAATTTCAATTGAAAATGAAAAACAAATAGTAGAATTCTGATGTGAATCATACATATTTTAATATTTACGCGATTTCCATACACTTATCTTGGACATGGACACACCGTCTAATAAAACCAATTATTGTTGCTGATAAACTGCTTAAAACAAGTCTATATTGTATAATCAGTATCACGTGATTAACATAGGTACTCGTTATCAAAACAAAAGACTGACCAACGAAATCAAGCAAAACTTCTTTAATTAATCACAGCCCTCTTTAAGGGCTTTGCACATCGTTTGCACCTCTTTTTTACTATTCCTAACAAAACCCTTGTCAAGCAATGCGACAAATTTTCGCGCTTCTTTCTGTAGCCAGCCCGTTGTGAATTTTTTGTAATATAAACATATTTGACTCCTTGTGACATAAAAGGACAAAATATTTGTGTGCGGCTGCAGTTTGCGGTAATATTATTATTTCTATGGCAGTTGTTCTTTTTCAACGCCTTTTTGCACAACTACTTTAATATAGAGGGTTTATCAGTGGTGGCTCGTCTAGGCGAAGCTCGAATATTCAAGGCTGAGGAAGTTGTCATTTAGTGTCTAGTAGAAATTCCTTGTGCCGACAATAATTAATACAATTATTTATAATTATTGTGAGCAAGGTTTCTTGCAATTTTCGTAAATTAAGTAATTTCTGCATTAAGATCGTGAGTCAGATTACAACTTTCTACAATATTGATCATGGAGATAGATGTTTATTTATCTGTCATACAAATAGTTTTCACTTTTCTATTTTCATTTCTAGCAGGTTAACGTTTTTACGACACATTTTGCTGCAGCTGGTGCATATCGCGCCGACTTAAACGACGTTTATTGCCAGATTAGAACGTTTTCACTTTTTATGTGTCAATGTCTCCGCATTTATTTAGGGAAAGGAATTATACTATTGTATCCTCCGAAATTGCTGTTTTGTTTTCTCCGCGTTTCGCTGGGCGTCCTTGCAGGAAATTTTGCGAAACGTTTCTCCGGCGTGTAATTTAATTTAGTAAGATTACGCACTCGCACGTGCTCGCTTTCCATATGGGTGAGTAACGCCCCAATCTACCGAAAATATTCAACCACTTCCGCGCGACGCCACTGCGAGACGCCGTCCTCGCGGTGTCGTTTAGCCGTTTAGTGTTTACTGCGACAGTTGAATGTCGGTAATTCCAGCGGCTCCCTCGGGATATCATCTCTGATAATATAATATTGTCGCCTCTTCTAACTCATATACGTATGTTTTTTGCAGGAGTGTGTGTATCCGCGTATTTTAAATTTACGCCCGGCGCTGCTGAAAATATTTTAATATTCGCTCGAGCATGAGGGTACGTATGTGTGTTTGACTTCTAAAGAACGCGTTGAATTCTTGCTCAGTGCGAAATGCGGGGGAATCTAAAATTACTTTTAAATCGTCATGCTATTGGCATTTTATGATTGATAATTTTAAAAAAAATCTGTATAACGACACTAATGAGTATTATCAGATTATCACAATAGCTACAATTAATGATTCACAGTATGGGATTATGTCATTATTGAATAAGTATAAGGTTGACCGTTGTATTTGTCAATAAACGCGCTATATATTTACCCATAGCAAAAGTCCCTTTTGAGGTGCATTTGATTAAGAACTAAGTAGAAGCAGATAACAGTAAAATGTAGTAATAATAATACGATATAATATTTGGACGAAATTTATAACGGGTTTAATTATATTAAGCTACGCAATGTCTGGCTAGTTGTGTAAATTGTTAACAATAAAAATAATTTTTTGCACTCACGCCTTTAAAGTTGACGCTTTACACATCTTAAATAATTTCAAAAGTTGTCGTTTATAAAATTTTATACATAAGAAGCTATATCGAAGGTATAATGACGGTATCGAATATGTAAAGAATCGTATCCAAGGCGCATCGAATGTATAAAAAAATTTCTTGATAAGCATACAGTCATGACTAGGTTGATATTCTATTGCGCCGCAAAATATTTTTCTATCTATTAAAAATTCATATCGTGTTGCGAACGTTTAATCACTCTAAAATGTGCGTTAGCGAACTCAAGCCTTAAAACTAATTTTACATACTAAATACGTAAATAACCATTTCGTCCACTAACATGTAAATAACGCCTTCATACACAGTTGATGTCCACCGTAACTACATCCAAATATTTTATACAAAACTCGTGCTTTAAATATTGTCCGGCACTTCGCGTCGTGCTGTAAAAATTAACACTTCGCACTGTAAAATACAGCCTACCGCGCTCGTAATGTAAATAACGCATTTTGTATAATAATGTGCTATTTTACTTAATTTAAAATCGATTAATGAAGTGGCACTTTGGTGCATAGAAATGTCACTTTACTATAGGGTATTGTCACTGTCAAATTCGAGGTTAGCAGGTTAGGTTTTGTGTCAGTTTGTGTCAAAACTGACTTACAGTGCCACCAACATATACATACGTTTGAATTTCCACAGTCGCCTTTTTAATGGAGATGTGGTATAATCTTCTATTATCTATACATATATAAAAGAAAGTCATAACCCTGACTAATCAACGCAGAGCCGAAACCACTGGTACTAGAAACTTAAAATTTGGGTGCAAGGTTCAATTTGTTACGTAAGGTAGTGCTAAGAAGGGATTTTTTTAAATTCGACCCCTAAGGGGGCGAAAAGGGGTAAAATGTGTTTTCACGAATTCCTCAATATCTCTTACACCCGATAAGATATCAATTTGGTGTTTACTTGCAAAGATTACCAATGCAAATACCTAGAAACGTATTTCAGGATTTTTCGTTAATCAACCCCTAAATGTGCAAATCTGGATTGGGGATAAATTAAAGAACCCTTCGCATCTCCTATGTTTATGGAGTTAGAACATTCTGTTTTGGCATACAGATGTATTTTTAAAATATTTAGAAAGGTGTTTCTGGGAATTTGAAAATTTTAACCTTAAGGGGTAAAAGGAGGAAAAACTGAAAAGGGGTAGGAAAGTAAAATTATAATTTTTTTTCACTGTAAGTTCCATTTCACAATTAAATGGGTTGAAAGGATTTTTTTTTAATTCCACCCCTACGGGAGTGGAAAGGGGAAAATGTGTTTTCACGAGTTCCTCAATATCTCTTAGACCCGACGAGATAACGACCTGGTGTTTACTTGCAAATATTATCAATGCAAATATCTAGAAACGTATCTTAGAATTTTCCCCTAATCAACCCCTAAAGGTGCAAATCTGGATTGGGAGTGAATTAAAGAACCCTTCATATCTCCTATGTTTATTGAGTTAGGACATTCTTTTTGGCATATACGAATTTCTCAATATTTCATAAGGCCCTATAATGTAACAATTTGGTTTTACTTAGAAAGGTTACCTATACAAGTTCCTAAAATCGTAATTCAGGATGGTGCACAGATTAACCCCTAAAGGTGAGAATTTGGTTTCAGGGGTAAATTATAGAAAGTTTTGTATTTCCTGTGGTTCCTGATGATCATGGTTTTTGTGCAGATGTGTGTTTTTTAAATCTTTTAAAAGTGGTTCAAAGTTTTTATTCTAAATTTCATTGTGAAATGGGTAAAAATGGGTAAAAGTAAAAAGAAGTTAAAAAAGAGGTTAAAGTTATTGATTTTTTTGCATGTGTCCAGTTTAGAATAAAATAGAAGGATTTCCGAAATTCCACCTGTAAGTGGTGGAAACTGGTATGTTGCTACAATTTATGAATACAACATTTAATAAGTACATTTATTATTCTCATTGTTATACTAAACCTATAGTTTTATCAATCTATATAAGGAGAACGACAATTACATACACATTTCCAGGGGATAGGTGAAGCATAAAAGGGTTATGGAGAACTTTTTTTGGAAGAATATTGTTGCCTTTTTACCTACAATATTGTTTTGCTGCGTTTGTTAGTTTAGCGTATTGAGTGAGAGAGGAGGGGAGCATTCTAGAATTCGTTTAGGATGTAAAAGAAAAAACATTTGTAGTCCGTACGAAGAACGGGTATCTTGCTAGTATATACAGGGTGTTTTCTAACTTGGGACTTTTCTTTAAATAGCAAGAAGTACAAGGAAAATAATGTATGTTAATATGCATTTGCTCCAGTAAAAGTTGGATAATAAGCGAGATATGTTCTTTTCAAATTTCTGAAAAAAATGTTAAGAACCGCTGCAATTGCAATTTAATTAACAAAATTAGTAACAATACATCTAACAAATAATTATTCTACGTTGTCACAGAAACTGTTCGAAATGTCTATCCTCTTGTTGCACACAAATACTAGTCCGTCGTATCCAAGAAGCATAAGACGCCTGCATCGTGCCCTGCTGCAGTGCTTGTTCTCGAATTATAACTGCTGCATCTTCCACGTGTTGGCGCAATTCTTCTATAGTGTTTATTTCTGAGGCAAACACTAAAGACTTAAAATGTCCCCAGAGATGAAAGTCGAGTGGCGTTAAGTCCGACAACCGAGGCGTCCAAGAAATTGGCGCACCACGGCCTACCCACCTATTTGGAAAACTCCGATTCAGGTATTCGTTACAGTGCCTTTATATAGACAGTGGCGACAATACAACTAAGCCACACCCCCGCCGCCATATTTATGCAAATTTCTAACGGGTGTTCATTTAAATCTGTGATCAGAGTCGACTGTGATACGTGTTTTACGTTTGGCAGTACTGAAAACATTCGAGATTTGCAGGTTAGGATTTGCGTCAGTTTGTGTCAAAACTGACGCAAAACCTAACCTACTAACCTCGAATTTGATATAGACTGACAATACACTTCAGTACTGCCAAAAGTATAACACGAATCGCAGGTGATTTAGCCGAAACATGGCGGCTAAAATCACGTGATCTAGGGAGCCAATCAAAAGTAGGACACCCCATTGTCGCCACTGTCTATATAAAGGCACTGTAGTATTCGTTAACCATGCGGCTATAATGTGGTGGGGCACTATCATTTAAAAACCACATTCGTTGTCGAATATCCAGGGGTATATCCTATAACAGTTCTGGCAAATGGTTCTCTAAAAAATTTAAATATTCTACCCCAGTTAGACGATTCGGTAACACGAAAGGTCCAATTAACTGTCCATTGAGAATTCCAGCCCAAACGTTCAAAGAGAATCTCTGCTGGAACCCAGTTCGCCAGATAGCACGTGGATTTTCAAATGCCCAAATATGGGTGTTTTTAAAATTATTTACTCCGTTCCGTGTAAAAATTTTTTCAACACAAACCAACACATTGGACGTAAAATTGGGATTACGAGCATGTTCGCGCAAAAATCATTCGCAAAATCTTGTACTCTGAGGATAATCTACAGGCATCAGAGCCTGCACGCGTTGCAGATGATAGGGGTATAGTTGGTGTTCTCGGAAAATTTGCCATACTTTGGTATGAAAGATGCTGGTTCGATTGGCAACATGTCTTGTACTTACAGATGGGTCTGCATCCAGCATTTCCAAAATCTTCTCTTCAGCTTCGTCTCTTACAACTCTACCTGGGCCACCATCACGTTCTCGTTTTGGTAGTAATTGTCCAGTGTCTCTAGCACGTTGGTGAAGTTAAATAAATCTTCTGGGAGCAGGCTCAACCCTTTGCGGGAATCGTTCTCCATAAACGCGAGATGCAACAGCTGTATTTTGCAATGCCTCCCCATAAACTAACAACATATCTGTTAATTCGATACTGGAATACTTATGAGCCATATTTTTAGCATTGATTATTTCGAACATCAAAAATATGACAATGCTGACACACGCCAACTAATAATAAAACAGTGCAGTGATTCCAGTGGTTCTTAGTTGTTCTCATAGTAAAAAAGATAAGACAATATCTCTCTTATTATAACACTTTTATTAGAGCACTTTGCCACCAATTGACTACATTTCGTCTCCCTTAGATGCTCTTTCAAGGAAAGCCTCAAGTTAGAAAACAGCCTGTATATAAAGGAAAGTCACAACCCTGACTAATCAACGCAGAGCCGAAACCACTGGCACTAAAAACGTGAAATTTGGGTGGAAGGTTCAATTTGTTACTTAAGGTAGTGCTAAGGAGGGATTTTTTGAAATTCGACCCCTAAGGGGGTGAAAAGGGGTAAAATGTGTTTTCACGAAGTCCTCAATATCTCTTACACCCGATAAGATATCGATTTGATATTTGCTTGCAAAGATTATCAATGCAAATACCTAGAAACTTATTTTAGGATTTGGCCCTAATCAACCCCTAAAGGTGCAAATCTGGATTGGGGGTGAATTAAAGAACCTTTCGTAACTCCTATGTTTATTGAGTTAGAACATTATTTTTTGGCATATAGATGTATTTTTTAAATATTTAGAAAGGGGTGTGAGGGAATTGGAAAAATTTTACCCTAAAGGGGTAAAAGGAGAAAAAACTGAAAGGAGTAGGGGGGGTTAAAATTATTACATTTTTTCGCTGTGAGTTCCATTTCACAACAAAATGGCTTAAAAGGAATTTTTTGAAATTCCATCCCTACGGGGGTGAAAAGGGGTAAAATGTGTTTTCACGGGTTCCTCAATATCTCTTAGACCCAGTGAGATAGCCACTTGGTGCTTAGTTGCAAAGATTGTCAATGCAAATACCTAGAAACGTATTTCAGGATTTTGCCGTAATCAACCCCTAAAGGTACGAATATGCATTCAGGGTGAATTATAGAACCCTTTGTATCTTTTATGTTTATTGAGTTCGAACGTTAGTTGTTGGCATATAGATGTATTTTTAAAATTATTAGAAAGTGGTTAAAGATATTTTAAAATTTTACTCCTAAGGGGGTGAAAAGGGGTAAACTATGTTTTCACGAATTCCTCAATATCTTTTACGATGACATATTGACTTGGTGTTTACTTGCACAGGTATCCAATAAAAGTGTCTAAAAACATATTTCAGGATTTTTCCCTAATCAACCCCTTAAGGTGCAAATCTGGATTCGGGGTGAATTAAGGAACACTTTGTATCTCCTAGGTTTATTGAATTAGAACATTCCCTTTTTGGCATATAGATGTATTCTTAAAATATTTAGAAAGAGCTTTAAGGGATTTTAAAATTTTACCCTTAACTGTGTTTTCACAAATTCTTCAATAACTCTTAAACCCTATAAGATATCGACTTAGCGTTTGCTTGCATAGGTATCCAATATAAGTGTTTAAAATACATTTCAGGATTTTGCCCTAATCAACCCCTAAAAGTGCAAATCTATATTCGGTGGGAATTAAAAAACCCTTCGTATCTCCTATGTTTATTGAGCTAGAGCATTCTTTTTTTGGCATATAGATGTATTCTTAAAATATTTAGAAATCGGTTTAAGGAGACTTAAAATTTTACCCCTGAGGGGGTAAAAAGGGGTAAACTGTGTTTTCACGAATTCTTCAGTATCTATTAAACCCGATAAGATATAGGTTTGGTGTTTGCTCGCATATGTATCCAATGCAAGTGTTTAAAAACACATTTCAGGATTTTCCCCTAATCAACCCCTAAAGGTGCAAATCTGGATTCGGGTTGAATTAAAGAACCCTTCTTATCTCCTATGTTTATTGAGTTAGACCATTGTTTTTTGGCATATAGATGCATTCTTAAAATATTTAGAAAGTGGTTTAATGGATTTTAAAATTACCCCTAAAGCGGTAAAAAGGGAAAACTGAAAAGGATCCCTAGCAGCACCAAATATACATATGATATTTCTGTAATGTAGATGTGATATCATTTGTCACTAAAATAATGTGGGATATAATGGATATTAGCATGATATTTTAAAATGGGATATGAGCAATATATCAAAGATATATGCAAACAACATCTCTAGGATATTTAAAAATGTTTACATTTAACTGAGATTTCCCAAATATTAGGAGGATATTATAAAATTAGATGTAGCGGGTATTGGATTCCGATTAATAACGGATATCTGCTGTATATTTCGAACTGAGTTGGTTGTGTTATATATTGCAAATATTAGAATGATATCACTGGTAGATTTACAAACAAATGTATTTATACAAGATACAAGCAATATTTATAGGATAATTAATAAAGGGTTAAAAACAATATTTAATTAGGATGTTTACTGTATATAGCTGATTTATTAAAAAACTATGTAGATATAACATCCCTTTACTGGGATATATTATAACTGTATATTACAACTTTTATAATCAAGATGTTATTAACTTTCAGAATATTAATTAAACAGTGCCGTGATAATTTGATACATCCTGTGTATTATTATACAGGGATGCAGTATACAGGGTATAAATTAGTTGTGGAGCAAACTACACGTGGCAATGTTAGTCATAAAATTCTGAGTAAAAAATCTTAATACTAAAATGTTTAATTGGTCTTCATGAGCCCTCACGAGAGGCAAATAAAAAACATGATACATTTTCTGTTTTAAATATGTGAAACTATCGTCAAGCAAAGTTGTTGAAAATGTAAAATTATGGTCGCATGCAAAATTTAAGAAATATTGGCTTACTTTTATGAAACTGTGTACTAGATGAAGTAGAGGTACCTACGTTTGCAGTAAAACGGTTTCATAAAAGTAGCCCGATATTTCTGAAATTTTGTATGGGGCCATAATTTTATATTTTGAACAACTTTTCTTAAAGATACTTTCACATATTTAAAACAGAAAAGGTACTTTACCCTAAAAAAATCATGTTTTTTATCTACCGCTCGTGAAGGCTCATGAAGACCAATTCAACATTTTAGTATTAATATTTCTTGACTCAGAATTTTATGACTAACATCACCACGTGTACTTTACTCCACAATTAATTTACACCCTGTATAGAATATACATGAGCATTTATATCGGTGGAATCTGCATTAGTGTACACGAACCTTTCGTATCTGATTATTTTTAAGATTTAAAGAAATTATGTGACACTACCATATTTTTTCGTTGGATTTTTGCCCTAGGATTCGTCGGGAATATCTTCCAAGAAAACCCTTTCAACGTCCCATGATTAATTAAAGCAAACTGAAGGTGTAATTTAGTAAAACCTGTAAAACTGTAATTAAATTTTGAATTATTTTCATAACACTCCAGACAACCGTACTACAAAATGATGGTAGTGTAAAAGAGTAAGAATTTTCAAAAAACAAAAGGACCGTTTAGTAAATCGCTCAGGAATGTGAAAATTTCTTAGTCACTAACGACGTCTTATGGCTGTAATTCTTGCAATCATGCTAGAAGAATTTGCCTGGTTGATGATGATGCTTTTAAAAGCTTATAGCTAATTAACATGACTTATAGGACACATTTCCAACTTTGGGGATACTCGGCGATCCCAAATATTTTACTTCAACAACAGTAATAACATTTTGATTTGAATGCAAAAAATCTTACAATACTTATATTTTATGCAAATTAAGAATTTCTAAAAATATGCAGAATCTACAAAACTTAAATATATGTGGATATTTATTGTATAATACATTGATAAGTAATTAAGTGATACCCACCTTAAGTTTGATAATGTATCACCTGTCACTTAATTACGTACTTTAATATAAATCTCTCTATTGTTTTCAATTTAGGATGCTTATTGCGTAGTTCGCAAGTGAACAGGTTAAGTTAATAATGCGTGGGAACGTAAATCGTAGTTTTGCGTTAATTTGTTGTTTACAATAATTTTTGTTTTAAATAATTATGTGTTGTTATAATTAAGGACTTGACCGTGCAGTATTTGATAAAGCCATTAATTCTAATGGCCCATTTTTGCTTAATCATTATTTAAGGCGAAGATCTATTTATTATATTTGCTGACTTTTACTGTTTCTTTTACCTTCAAATGTTAATCGAGTTGTTTGTCATAGGCGTACCATTAGATTTTCATAGATAAAAACAAGAAATGCAAATATTTGATTAATGAGAAATTTTTTCGAGTTTCTAAATAATAATAAATATTTTATCACTTTATACATGTATATGCTACCTACACGCAATAATACGTTTCTAAAACAAAACTTTGAATGCGAAAATCATAACAATTGAAAAGTGCATTAAAAAAATATTTAACAGAATAGACATATAGCGAATACGAAATTTGTTCCCGTTTAAAAAGCACCCAGTTACAGAGTATAAGAGAGAAAGCTACCTGCTGCTATTGTAAGCAGCTTAAAACAGGTACTTAGTTCTTAGAAATAGCAACTTCCTTACGAGTTTCTCATAATGGAGGGTGAATTTCTTTCTAGTGTTCAGTTTGGTTTCAGATTTTGTGTTGCAACTACAAATTTTTGTGGAAGTGCTCAAAAAGTGATTTTGTGTTTAAGAAAACCAGTAGAGGTAAGTTTAATTGTTAAAAGTATTAATTACTCTATTACCCCAACCATGTCGTCTAAATATAAGAAAGCAACAAGTCACTTTATAAAACGAATTATTGCACCGAAAGTTGAAGTTGTTCAGATTTCTACAAATGCTACAGTAGTATTAATTCGAACTATTGATCAACAAGATTCTGCTATAAATTTAAGCACAATTATTAATGATAGACTGCAAACATAAAAATTAAGTACATGCATATTAGTATTCAAATTTACTTATTTTTTGTTTTAAGAACTTTACAGTTATATTTCTTTTTTGTGTTTCAGACTCAGCTATTATACCTAGTAGGTGGTGAAACAACACACAAGTCGATCTACTTGCAAATGGGAAACCTGTTAACAGCAGAAGCGGCAACATTTTATTCTGGCCTGGAGAAAAAGAAAAAGTTGCCCTTTTGAAGTCCGGAAGATCTGAACTGTTGGAATTATTCCACCTTTTGGAGGCATTAAGCCAGAAAATTTTAAATTTATGTTTATTGGAACTTTTTTGTTGCTTATCCCAAAAATTATTTTCACCTCTTAGAAAAACACCCAGACGTTCTTGTAATTATAACGATTTGCAGTTCTTTGTATGAAAAACGTGATTTTTAGGACAGATTGATGTGACCTTCACATAAGACACTATGGCGCACTTATTCAAACATAAATAAATATAAAATCTTAAATGAGTAGTACAATTGTCCGCTAAGCGTTGAGTCAGAGTGTCACTCCTAAGAAAGCATTTCCGGAACTATATTTTCTCTTTCTTTTCCTGCATAATCAGTACCTACACCCATTTTTCGTCGGTAATTTGGAAACAGTCCATAGTTAGTGGCACCCGAAACAAAGCCTATTTGATTTTATAATTAAATTTTGCCACTGCTGCTTAGACAACATTAACTTTTCCCATTTCTGTAATGAATTTCCATTGCTTGTTTTTGTAAATATTATATTATAGTAACACAATGCTTGGTGTATGTGGGAAAATTGTAAAATGAGCCAAGTAAACTTCAAATTAATGCATATTATGTATTTTTTCAGATGCTAGTGGCAAAGATACCCCACTACTACTGAGGTGGAAATCCGAAAATCCGTAGCTCTATATCTAGCAAATTCCAAAGATAGAACGCTAAGGCAAACTACAATGTAATATATATGTGTACAAAAATTCAATAAATGTTGTTGACAATTAGTGTAACAATTTTAATGAAGAATATAATGTTATTATATTACTTATACCTACATAATATGTTATATAAAAATCAAATAGCATTAACGCCAGTTTTTTAATATCAACTGAACAGCACCTAATAAAAAACATATAGTTAATAGTGCAAAGAGACATAAGCAGGATATTTAACAAAGCATGTTGTATCGATATTCAGTTTCAGACAAATCAAATAAATCAAAGTAATAACTATTGGCTATCGAGCGATTCTTTTTATCTAGCTCACTACTGGGATATTTTGATAATGATGAAAAATGAAAACGTTGGTTGTATTAGAAAAAAGTTGCATAATTTATGGCCTTTTCAAAATCCGTCTATGCTTTTTTAATTTTTCACTAGTTTATGAAATATTGAAAATTGGGTTTTTTGTTTTCTTCAAACATTTAAAAACATGTTTTAAGCATGGGTCACACGATCATTTTTTGCATCAAATTTGCTTGTCATACACCAATGATGACGTATTTCATGACGCCAGCCTCATAGTTGTCAAACATTTCTAAAAAATAGGACGGGCTCTATTTCGGTGCAACTTTTTCACGCGATTCTGCGCAGTGCGTGAAAGTGGTATTTCACGGTTTAGGGTTTTTAGGTTAAGAACGCATTTTTACTTCAAAAATAGCCATGTCTTGGACGCGTGAGCAAGTGTCGGCCCTAATAGACGCCTATCAACAAGAGGAGGTCTTGTATTTCGTAAAAGACCCCAGCTATCATAACAAGCTAGCACGGAATGAAGCGCTAACGCGCATTACCCTGCAAATCCATCCTGAAATAATTTTTAAAACTACCATTGATAACACCCCCCGTTCTTGGTGACGTCGTTGTAACCACTTGCGGGACCACACTTTTCGAGATGTTCGCTGTTTCTTATTACACAACCCTAGACCTAAACCTACTAACGACAGGATAATCACTTGCTCTTCCATTTTGAAACAAAAATAAACGTTAACAATTCGTGCCTTTACAGCAAACCATAACCTCACAATAACAGCTGATTCTAATAGTTGCACAACAAGTTTTATGGTGTGACCACCCTGTTTGATAGAGAGAATCAAACATTGTTGTATGACGTCACGGAACGTGTTTGACAAGCAAATTTGATGCAAAAAAATGATCGTGTGACCCATGCTGTATAAGAACACGATTCAGAGAATAAAATGTATAGCCTCACACATACTCTTAAAATATTGGAATATTTGAAGAAACAAAAATTGATTTTCAGTTGTTTTTCAAGATATTTCAAGAAGTATCCAGCAAAATACAAATCAGTAAACGGCATCTGAAAAAGCCTAAATTATGCAACTTGTCTAATTTAACCAATCTTATTTCTCTTACTGTTACCAATTTCCCAATAGCGAGCGAGATGAATAAAATTGCACGGGACACTCAGTTTAGATGGTTTGGCAATATACGGTGTACATCCTATTATAAATAAATTACCGATATTTGTAAGATATATATAGGAGATCTAGGCGACTGGCATCTAGAGAATATTCCTTGCTAATATTGTGTATACACATTTTAAAAATATTAAGCGGATAACGGTGAGATATATTCAGAAGATGTGCGCGGTTAATATCTAGAGCATATTGGTTGCCAATATAGTGCGCATATTTGCATGATATCTCCAGCAGATGTACGCGACCTATATCTGGCGAATACCGATTGCTAATATAGTGAATACATCCTTTAAAAATATCTGAGGGATATTTGTAAGATATATTCAGCAGATATCTGCGGCTAACATCTAGGTAAGATCGGCAACAGATATACTATTGATGTATTTTTATATATATGGCCATTATTTAAAAGTGTGACATTAATTTATCCCATAGACATTACTAACTAATATCCTTGGTATATAGTGTGCTGCTAGGGCTAGTAGAGTGTTAAATTTATTAATTATTTTTCGCTGTGGCTTATTTCAGGATAATATGGACTGAAAGAATGTTTCAAAATTCAACCCCTAAGGAGTAAAAAAACAGTAAACTGTGTTTTTACGAATTACTCAATATCTCTTAGAATAAATTAGAGGATTTCCGAAATTCCACCAATTTATGAATACAACATTTACTTTGTATATATATATATATATATTTTAATTTTATCTCATTGTTATACTAAAACCATAGTTTTATTAATATATACAAGGGGAATGATAATACGTACACATTTCCAGGGGGTACGTAAAAGCATAAAAGAGTTGCGCAGGCCTTTTTTCGGAAGAATACTGTGTCCTTTTTACCTAGAATATTTTTTTGCGGCGTTTGTTAGTTTTAGCGTATTGAGTGAAGGATAGGGGTGCGCCCTGGAATTCATTTGAGATTTAGAAGAAAAAACATTTGTAGCCCGTACGAAGAACGGGCATCTTGCTAATGCTTTTATATAGATGTTTGTTTATAAATACTAATGCGAAAAAATAGTATACACACTTCGTAGGAAAAGTAGTTTTTTGCTTTTTACTTTCCAACAAAAACTAGGGCAATTGTGTGTTCTTTGTGAATTTTCATAACTGCCTCTCGTTGATTTAATTGCGCTTCCAAACATCAGAGGCGCTTTAAACGTCGACAAAAGCTAACAGGTGCGTAGGATACGTATAAAAGTTTAGTGATTTGTGCTGTCAACTCAGTAAAGTAGTAAAACTCTAAATATTTTTTAATTTTTTTTTAATATTTACATTTATTCGTTACAAAAAACATTGCACCTAACTTTTTCGGGAAGAATTTTCTCGAATTCGCACAAACAAAGTGCTCATTCGAGAAAATTACCTTCCCCAACTTATTAGGTAAATAGCTATTACTAAACTTACATAGCTTTTTAAGTTACTCGCTCGCTTCGCTCGCTCGTACTCAATCAAGCTATATTCGTTCAGTAACACTTTACTTTTCTAAACTTGTTGTGTAATATACTATTAAATTGGGGTACATTCCATGATTCCACGTTGCAATAGGGAACTCAAATGCACGCAGGACGTATATGATAGTTATCAATATTACGAGTGTTGTAAGTTGCACCGAGCGCCGTAATAGTATATTACACAACGAGAGCTGTAGGAAGCATATTACACGCGAGTTGGAAAAGTTACGCACAAGCCGCGTAGCGGCGCGTGTGTAATTCCACGAGCGTGTAATTGCTCTATAGCTCGAGTTGCGTACTATACTTTTTCTACGATCACACTCATTTCGTTAAACGAAAAAGAAATATTTTATTAACTGTCAAATCATCTGTCACACCATCTTAAAAATTAGGAGGCTGCAGTCACATCCCTACACCGCTTCGTACAAACAACAGAAGCTAACTGTAACGTAATAAAAAAAATTACGTGTTAGTCATTACGTAACACTGTTTGTAACAACGAATTTACTAATCAAGTAAACAGTGCTTAATGAGCAATTTACTAATAAAGGAGTAGAAAAAATGCTTAACGCACCAGTATTGTATTACATTGTTTGGCCGACATATTTTTCTTCAACAGTTTCAACAAATTCTGGCTTTTCCTTCCAAATATCAGAACCACCGTTGTCATCAAGCAGGCTGCCTTTACTAATTTTATAGGCTGTCCTGCATTTGAACGCTTTGAAACACCAAAGTCGTAAATACAATTTTTGTTTATTTTTCCAAAACTCAATTGAACGAGGAATTACGTAAACAGCGTTTTTGCAAATACTCTTTATTACTACCAAGCAACTTTTTTCTTAAGAGCCTCTGATTGCAAAAAAGGCTAGTCCTTTTGCCGCACCGGGATGCGTAAAACACTGACTAACTGTAAAATCGTAGTTACGGTGGACGTCAACTATGTGTGAATGTGTTGTTTACATGTCAGGAGTCCAAAATATTATGTAATATAAATAAATTCAAATTTCAATTTCTAACAAAATATACAGGATGTTCCTTAATGCTATGCGAATATTTAAGGGTGTGAATCTACATAAAAAATTAATGATAGTTTGCTTTATAAACTATCGTCCAAAAATGTTTCGTTGCGAAAATACGTGGTGTTAAAGTTTTAGGAAAAAAAATTAAATTAATTAATATTTTCGAAATGGCTTGAGATATTTCAGTGATATTTGGTACGTAACGACAGTTAATAAAGGTGCGTATTTTTCAATACAAAAATAATTTTCAGCTTTAACAGTGGCGTGCGTACGGGCAGTGACTTCGATATTTTTGAATAAATAATAGTAATTTATTATACAAGACGATAAAGTTAAATTTTATCCACGAGTGAATCGTTTAACGTCGAGACGAAGTGGATATAAATAACTTTATCGTCGTGTATAATACAATATTTTTTTCTATAGCAAGAACTTGAACAATTTCAAAAGATAATAAGGACAGTCAATCACATTTCAAAATGTCAGCAGCTAGATTGGGTTGCTACGATAATACGAAGCTGTCATATTTAATTTAAACAAAAGTTAAAAAATTAAATTACTTTATCTATCCTTGATGTTAAAGTGTTGCTTTATCTACCCTTGCTGTTAAAGTAAAACTTGACCTTTTGTTTTGAGTTGATAAAAGCACACTTTAACATGAGCTATAGAAAAAATGTTTTTTTCTAAAATAAAAATATATTTTTGAATTCACCGTTTAATTTGAAACATATGAGCTCTCTTGAGTTGTTTTCCTGCGTTGCGCCGTTTTTGAGTAAAAAAAGCTTGCAAAATTATTATTAATTTAATAGGAAAGTTAAACACATTACGGGTTGGCATCTGCGCGTAATGAACAACAACTGAAAACATACAACATTAGAACTAACATGGAGCGATTATTACAAAAATAGTTGAAAATGGCCCCCTCCACTTAACATGCATGCTTCCGCCCTCCTCATGGAATTGCGCACTCGTTGAAATATCCCCGGAATATTTCTTATTCTATCACATGTGGCAACTATTCTTTCTCTTAATTCCTCTACAGTGTTAATGGGACTTGTGCACACTAGCGTCTTAAGATGGCTCCAGAAAAATAAATCTAAGCTGTTGAGGTCGGGGGACCTTGGTGGCCATTCTTGTGGCCCACCGCGGCCAATCCAACGATTTGGATAAACAGTTTGTAAATAATTGCGAACCACTACACTGAAATGTGCTGGTGCACCATCGTGCATGTACCACATATGGTTTCTTATTGCTATCGGAACATCATCAAGGTAGTTGTTCTTAAAGGAAATTGAGGTAAGATTGTTCGTCAAGTCGTCCCGGCAAGAAGAATGGGCCAATAAAGTGGTTGTCAATAATTCCTGCCCATACGTTAACCGGAAATTGGTGTTGGAATTGGGTTTCGGTTACGGGATACAGATTTTCTTCCGCCCACAAATGATTGTTGTGGAAATTCTGAATGGCATTTCTTGAAAAATTAGCTTCGTCCGTGAACAGAATGTGTGTTTTAAATTGCAGATTTTGTGCAATATTATGAAGACTAGCTTAAACCCCGCGGCATATGCCGCATTTAAAATGTAGGACGAATTTAATAACTTTTGTTGCACTAAAGAAAGTTTTAAAAGCACGCTAGAGATTGGCAGTAAGGAAAAGTTCCAAAAAATATATTTTCAAATGGAAAGTCTCTGGAAAGGAAACGCTCGCCCCTGGAAGGCGTCCTAATTAATATGACGTTGTTAGAACGCAGTCAAAAAAAATTCCGGAAAGAATTAATGCTCTTGTTGACTTATGAGATTATACCTATGTGAGAATTATTTGCTCCACCGAAATAATTTTCAGCTGCCTGCAATCTGTGTTTCTTTTCAGGTTTAAGCCTTTGAGCGTCATAAAAATATAAATGCGGTAACTCAAGTCTCCAGTTACGCCGTTACTGATATTGTTAAATAACTCGATTAATTATTATTTCTTTGTCATTTTAAACTGGCATTATTATTATTATCTCTATAATAGCAACCATAAGTAACTGTTTATAATGTTTATATGCTAGCGAGTTAATTTTCTTCTTAAATCGCTAGTGAATTAATAGTAGATGTAGAAGGAAAAGTTCCAAAAAATATATTTTCAAATGGAAAGTCTCTGGAAAGGAAACGCTCGCCCCTGGAAGGCGTCCTAATTAATATGACGTTGTTAGAACGCAGTCAAAAAAAATTCCGGAAAGAATTAATGCTCTTGTTGACTTATGAGATTATACCTATGTGAGAATTATTTGCTCCACCGAAATAATTTTCAGCTGCCTGCAATCTGTGTTTCTTTTCAGGTTTAAGCCTTTGAGCGTCATAAAAATATAAATGCGGTAACTCAAGTCTCCAGTTACGCCGTTACTGATATTGTTAAATAACTCGATTAATTATTATTTCTTTGTCATTTTAAACTGGCATTATTATTATTATCTCTATAATAGCAACCATAAGTAACTGTTTATAATGTTTATATGCTAGCGAGTTAATTTTCTTCTTAAATCGCTAGTGAATTAATAGTAGATTGTTCTACAAGTTAAGAAAAGTGACAGTTTTCCAGCGAATGTAAAAGTTTTACGTGAACATGCAATTTTTCCGTGTAGTTGGCAAAAATATCTTTTTAAATAATTTTGGTCAAAGCATGGAAGCGCAATGTTTACTGTACTGTATAAATATAAATAACCAATATACATTATAGAATACTTGAAAATGGATGAATCTGTTATTAATTCATTTAGTTTCAATTTAAACTGCAGTGTTCTATAGCAGCTACTTGGCGCATTCGGTTACTTATTTAAAAATAGACCTGCGTTTTTCACATATCGCAGCGGTCGTGCTTTTAAAAACATGATGTTTTTAGAAAAACAAAATTCAAATTATATTAAATCCTAATAATACATATAACAATTAGAAACTCATACCTATCATATTAAAGTAATCACCTTTTTCTTTGACTATTGAGAATTTCTTTAATAACACGCGCCTTTCCGCTATATATATATTTTTTAAATATATTTTTACTTTGGATGAAACCATGGGGTTGAGTGGAAGAGCAGTGCATTAAACGCACTGAACTCCGCCCCATATTAATACTTACACTAATATATTTTTTTCTATATGTATATACAGAAAATAAAGACATTTATTATTATTATTATTATTATTATTATTATTATTCACTTATTTTACCGTACTGCAATTGAAGTGATAATAAATAAATCGATCAAATATTTATTTATATTCCAATACCAATATAATACAAAATACTATTACTTTCACTTATACTACAATAAAGGGCAATGCCACTCAGTATTAGGTACAGATGTTAAACCAATAAAAATCAGATGAAACCATTCCACGGAACAGTGCAAATTACAGCAAGCAATCATAGGCGTTCCATTATCAGGACCCTTACACAAACAATATATACTGTTATCTTTAGTTTGCGTGGCTACGAGAGCAGTGGTCCTTGTTTCCGTACTACTACTTTTATTACAAAACATTAAATTTGTACCATTATTAACATTTAACGACTCTTTGAATACATTCCAATCAGTATTAGCTGCAGCATCCTTAACTGCTTTATTTGTGAAATATTTACCGAGAAGTAGGGCATCCAATACCGAACTGAATTTTCAATCCCGGGATTTCGGTATTGAAGAAATTCTATCTGGATCCCGGTATTCAATACCAGGATTTCCGGTGTTCAAACCGAGATTCCCTGTTTTCAGTACCGATATTTCCAGTATTCAATACCGGGATTTCCGATGTTCAATACCGGGATTTCCGGTGTTCAATATCGGGATTTTCTGTTTTCAGAACCGGTATTTCTAGTATTATAGGTGTATAATAGGTAAGTAAATATGCAAGCAACAGTGACAACACAACTGAACACAGTTTACGCTGTTTATGGACACATCTGCTAACTGCTACTACCCTGAACCATATCTACTAATTATTATCTATCAACATGTTGCTCCATGTCTGGCGCCGGCCAGGCCGGGTAAGGCAACTCGCAGACTCTGCGATCTGCGATGCAGTGCACACAAAAGCAATCCCAGAAATATCGAAAATTATTGGAGAAAAATACCGGGATTGAAATACCGGATAAAAAAATTAGGGATCCCGGGATACCGACATTTTGGGATCCCGGGATTGGATGCCCTACCGAGAAGTTCTGGCATAATCACATTGTTAAAAAACTTCATAGCAATAGCGCTTTCTTTTTCTCAAAATACCTCATTGAAATGTATTCTTTCACGGAAAAAATTTTTACTACTCCATACCACAAAATCACAGTAATTAACTCCAGTAATAGCGAGTTGCATTTGTATCTGGTAGTAGTAGCCATGGTTATGATCTAATTTAAATTCTTCATCCTTTTTTTTGTACACCTGCACATTTTAGAACATTTAGGTCATCTATGCCAATGTCCTTTGCGCAATAAAGACACTTAATTTCGACAACCCCCATTTCACCACCAAAAGGGCAAATTCAGATTACTATTTAAAATAGCATCTGCTTTTCCACTTAGATAACAAATATTAAATAATTAACGACACTAACTGTAGACCAATAATACTATTGTAATGTTAAACATATATGTAAGAGAGTGATTATGCTGCACCGATTTGGTGATTAAGTAGAATTTTAAACAGATTAGAGTTAAATTTCTCAGGTGAACAGGTTTTGAGATACTCCGGCAAAGAATTGTATAAATAAGCTATATCGTAAGAAAGGGATCGCTTATACATTGCAGTTTTGTGATATGGAGGCGTAATTAGATTTCTATTTCGCGTATTTACACTATGAACATCACATCTAAATTCAATTTTATTAAGTAAATAAGAGGGTACTTTATTTGAGATAATTTTATGAAACAATGTGGCTGAATGAAGTATTCTACGATTGTGCATATTTAACCATTTAATTTCGTTAAGTTTATGTGTTATGTGATCAAATTTTCTAATACCATGAATAAACCTCAGGCATGTATTTTGCATATGCTGAATTCTTTTACTGTCCGCACTGTCTATGATTAAATTTATTAAATTGTGCCATGGAAGAGACTGAAGGTCGTTATAGACCTCCTCATAATCAAAATTAGCAAAATCTCTGTAAGTATACAAAAAAACTTTTGCGATGCAATTTACATTTAATAGGGTAGTTAGTCACAATGATCAGATAATCCATGTACATCAGTCGCATCGTAATTGACTATACATTTTTTATCGTTTACCAAAATAAGGTCCAGTAATGTAGAGCTGTTTTTATCATTTTTCAGTACCTTTATCATTTATAGATAACATATCTATGTTAAAATCACCCAGACACATTATCTCGTCCGTCATATGTGCAATAAGTTAAAAGGAGTCAGCACATCCAAACTCCTGCCTTCGATAAACTGTTCCTATGACAACCGTTAAATTTTTTTAAATAATTTTGATCCACAACTGTTCAATAGCTATACTACAACTTACTGTAGGAATAATAGGAAATTGTAAATTTATAAATCGATTAAGCAATTAATCAACATATTACTATAAACAAACTTTATACGATAACTCATAAAAATGAATATTTGACTAATAGAAATAAAACTAAATATATTACCATAAAGACATTTGCAGCAACATAGCAATAAACTTAATAGCAGAAAGATTGACAAAAATCTAAATGAAGTTATATTTGCGAAGCAACCAAAATAACTGAAAGTAAACCACAAATTGTATAAAAATACAAATAAAAATTAAACAGGATTTACTTTGTGTTCTAAAAAATGCAAAAGAAAATATTTTCCATATAATTTTATAGAATTATCGATAGAAATATATAAAATGTTTTTTAAATCAATTTTATTCAAACATTCAAAGAACATTTTTAATTTTGGCTATTTTACTATTATCTTTTGCCCTCATATAAATCCTGCCATTTTTAGACCAAAGATATTTAATATTCTTCTCCTTTTTATAATCTCTAGCTGTCGCAAACAGCTGTCGATTTAAGGAATAGAGAGATTCATTAATATACATAGAGTTATTGCTTTTTGCCATATCAACTAATTCCAAATTGATATCACTTAACTTCAGATTACGTTTTATCTTTCTGCACCTTAGAAACTCCTCCTTGTCATTTCACGATGATTCCTCTCAAGCATTTGAACAGCCACTTTAAAAGAGAGAGAATTTCCTACTGGGCGGTTTGTTTGTCCATCTTCTGGTTTGGCAGTACGAGTTGCACTGGAACTGCGCTCAACTATGGCAACGATGTTCTCCTCCGCAGCAACAACCTGATAAATAACTCGTTCGTACTGAATGCTAAAGCTCTTGCACTCGGATGGGGCAGCTATGTGCATCGACAATGCGCTCTGAAAGCTTGTTTCTTCTAAATCTCTCTGCAGCTTGGCTAGCGGTGGGCACTGTTGAACTACAGTTTGTACCTATTCTCCTCCGCAGCAACAACCTGATAAATAACTCGTTCGTACTGAATGCTAAAGCTCTTGCACTCGGATGGGGCAGCTATGTGCATCGACAATGCGCTCTGAAAGCTTGTTTCTTCTAAATCTCTCTGCAGCTTGGCTAGCGGTGGGCACTGTTGAACTACAGTTTGTACCTATACTATGTAGAATCTGAAATCGCAATAGTTAATGAAGGTATTTACAGTATCACTTTTAATAAATTCACCTCTAGCGCGCTATCCATCGCTTCGTATTGCTTTTTGGCTTCACTTACAGCTTCTTTCCAGTTTTCAGACAAGACTTGTCTACTGTCGAGGAATTCTTGTTTCATTTAGCTGCTTTTCTTTTTCCACCAATTTCTCCTTTAAGGAAGGTATCTGTAATTATAATGTACTGTAAAATTATGTCGTTAATAGGATTGATAATAATGAAAATTATGCAGTGCGAAACGCATTGATTGCCTCTGTTTTTGCCAGATAAAATTTCCACGCAAATCTTAGGTTATGTCACAAGAGCACACAAAATTAAAATGGAAAATATAATAACGAATACTCACTTTTCTACAACAGAAATGAGGGTTTCCTTCTTCATATCAACTAATTCCAAATTGATATCACTTAACTTCAGATTACGTTTTATCTTTCTGCACCTTAGAAACTCCTCCTTGTCATTTCACGATGATTCCTCTCAAGCATTTGAACAGCCACTTTAAAAGAGAGAGAATTTCCTACTGGGCGGTTTGTTTGTCCATCTGCTGGTTTGGCAGTACGAGTTGCACTGGAACTGCGCTCAACTATGGCAACGATGTTCTCCTCCGCAGCAACAACCTGATAAATAACTCGTTCGTACTGAATGCTAAAGCTCTTGCACTCGGATGGGGCAGCTATGTGCATCGACAATGCGCTCTGAAAGCTTGTTTCTTCTAAATCTCTCTGCAGCTTGGCTAGCGGTGGGCACTGTTGAACTACAGTTTGTACCTATACTATGTAGAATCTGAAATCGCAATAGTTAATGAAGGTATTTACAGTATCACTTTTAATAAATTCACCTCTAGCGCGCTATCCATCGCTTCGTATTGCTTTTTGGCTTCACTTACAGCTTCTTTCCAGTTTTCAGACAAGACTTGTCTACTGTCGAGGAATTCTTGTTTCATTTAGCTGCTTTTCTTTTTCCACCAATTTCTCCTTTAAGGAAGGTATCTGTAATTATAATGTACTGTAAAATTATGTCGTTAATAGGATTGATAATAATGAAAATTATGCAGTGCGAAACGCATTGATTGCCTCTGTTTTTGCCAGATAAAATTTCCACGCAAATCTTAGGTTATGTCACAAGAGCACACAAAATTAAAATGGAAAATATAATAACGAATACTCACTTTTCTACAACAGAAATGAGGGTTTCCTTCTTCGTAAACTAAAGGCCAGCTGTCAACACGACGATTTTAGCCCTGTTGCCAGATTTACACTGTACGAAATAAATTTGTAGAAACGGATTCAAAATGTACCAGATTCGTAGAATTTTACCAGGTCTGGCAACGCTGCTAATATCAAGACTCCGCCCACATGTGTAACAGCACATAGACCAGGAGTTGATTTATTTGACCTTGGGAAGTGTTCTGCTTTATTATAGAGTTATGATACCACTGACAGAAGGTCACACAACTTGAAAAAACTCTGGGAAGTAATGCATGTACTCTTAAATACGAATATAACAACAAATCCACTAAAATTGTCCAAACAATCTTCCTCGCACTCGTTTCAGGATGTTCGACTTCGTGGGCGGTGCTGCCTAATGCATTTCCGCCATTTCTGCATTTGAATAATTCACTATTTTTTAACAAGATTGTAAATATAAAATAAAATAAATAATTCACAGCGCACAGACTTGAACGACACTGACTTACTAGAAAATGTCAGATGTAAAAAGCAAGTGACATGTTCCATGGTAACTAGATTCATTACATAATTGTATTCTTCAATAATTAGATTAATTTTCTCGGATAATAGAACGGTTTGCATTGTTTTACTCAAAAACGGCGCATCGCAGGAAAACAACTCCTATATTCAGGTGTGTTAAGCTAGTATTCTGCTTCAAAGTTCTTAAAAAAAAGTAATTGTGCTCATAACAAAGAACGCGTGGAGAGATTTGTATGATATGCGGTATGGCAATCCAGAAAAGTAGAAGTAATCTTTTAAGAGTTTAAAAATTGAGCATTTACTCTAAATATATCAGTATAACTACTTATCACTAATAATAATATTTGGCCGTCTTTTTATCACTTGTTTCTTAGTATCTTAATAAATAACCAGATTATACAATCAAATATGACAGAGATTTGATGTTTTCTGACTAAAACGTAAAAGAATATCAAACATTGCTGATACAACAAAATTTACTAAAAGTTATCGGCATTGCCATTATCGTCATATTCTCCAATGTGTGTAGTGACACCCATGTTTCATTCACTAGTAGTTCACTGATAATAATCAATAGCATCTCAAAAGATGTCTTACACTACTTTAGAGTGTCGTAACAAATATCATCTAAAAGGATAAGGATCCTAAGATTCTACTGGAATAAGCAAAATTATTTTTGAAAGAACTTCGAAGCAAAACATTGGCATAACTTCACTCGAGTTAAATCATCTTATTGATAGTTCTTCTTGTATATTTAATAATTGATTGTTTAAATTTTAATTTTTTTAAAATTGCTGTGTATTGAATATACAGCATTGTTCACGGGCAGACTGTACTGTGAACACGTGTGAAATATGGGCGTGAATAACAATAACATGAGATGCAAAAATAATTTCAAAATGCAACCCTGCTTAGTCTAAGTTGCATTTTCTGCTGAAAATATAGGAACATTTTATTAACCACAACTGTTTCGAACGACACATCATAAAAGTAGGATTTATTTTTTCCACGGAATAAAATATATTGTTCTTGCTAGAATTGGTAGCATATTTCTTTCTTCTGGACTGTATTCTGAGAACTTTTTATGAAATAAAGTACTTAGTGCTTCTATACTCTATAGAGATCATAACATTTTCTATTAGTAAAAAATTAAACAAGTAAATACAGTTGGTTGGGGATCTTATCCTTAACGTTGTGCCTGTAGAGTAACCATGGAAACAATCTGAAATATTTTCGTCCACTATCACTATTTTATATCATTTCCGTGATTGCTTCATAGGCACATGACATTAGGGAAATATCGGTAGCCAAACTGTAACTGCTAATTAACACTTCTCGTAAAACATAATAAGCATGTCACAAACAAAAGGTAGTAAATTGATATTATTAATGGCAGTTTAAAGGTAACATTTGATTCAATTTGTTTCCTTGCAAGAATGCTTACATTAAAACTACAAAAAATATATTTGATTAAATGCATCAAACTAATTGTGAAAAGATGTTGTAAAAGGATTTCTGTTTGACATGGAGCAGGCAGGAAAATTGTAAATATTTCAGTTTTGGCACAAAGTTCTATCAAAGTTACCACTGAGAAGCCGAGCACATAGCATAATTAGATGTTACCAAAAGCTGGTGTTTACTCTTGTGATTTTTCGATTTTTTCGAAAGCGGCTCTAAAAACCCTTTAAAAATTAATGCTTAACACTGTATACTCTATCACTTACGTTTTTTAAAAATACCTGAATATACATATTAAAAAGGTAGTACGTGTTAAAAAAAAGTTGATAGAGAAACTCATAAGAAAACGTTTCAACAAGAATGGCCGCTTGCCCATTCAACTCTGCTAATACGAAAATGACTTGATCTACTCTTTCAGAAAAAGTAAGCTATAGCTTTGGACTAACAAACTGGCCTGCTACAACAGCGGACTTAAAACATTTCGATATTTTTGTAGCAATATTTGAAACACCTTTTTTGTTAATGATGTAAACTTTTTTTTTACAAAGAATTACGAATAAAACTGAGGAAACTAATAGGACGACATCAACTATGTAAAATGTTTACCAGTATTTCCGAATTACTGAAAAGATACGCCAATCTGAAATACTTGTTTCCCAAATGAATGTTTGTCATTGAAAATCCGTAGTTTTAAATAAATACTGTTTTCATACAAGCCAAAATGCCGATGGGGCCACAATTATATATAACAGCAATGAGATAACATGAACAAGAAAATAACTCGTATTGCTTGAGTAAGAAAGAGATAAACATAGTAGCAAATATTCTAGAAGGCTTGACACTTAATTTAATTATGACATTTGTCAACTAAACATGCCTACTAATAGTATATTATTATACGAGCATATAATGGATGCTATTATTACACGAAGATGGCTTTTAAATAACGAGCGAGCGAAGCGAGCGAGTTCTTTAAGCCATCTGAGTGTACTAATAATAGCTATTATATGCGAGTGAAATACGCTATTTTATTTACAACTACTTTATTTACATTCATTCCAGAAAATTTTTGTATGCGATATCATAAGTTTTCTTCGACTTTTCTGGGAGTAAATTTTGTGTAGCTTGTTTGCCGGCTTGGAGTACTTCAGGGGGAATACAGCATTATTGTCGCTACCGTTTTCCATTTTAGGTTTGGGACGAAAGAAGTGTAAATTATTATTTTCAAACTGACAGACTGATAACTGTCAACTCGAAAAAGCAGTTTATGGCCTGTTTTGGTGGTATCCATGCATTTATGGCGGTATCGATGTAATTATGAAATGTAAACAACAGGTATTGTGATTTTAGTTAATAATATATATCATAATTGACAAATAATCGCAAAATAACAACGGTATTGTTTAACAGTTGTAAATAAAATAATTTTTTCGTATGGCCATCTCTTTCTTACTCAACCATTCTATTTTGTTATTCATGTTATCTCATTGCTGTTATATACCGGGTGCTGACTTGCGCGACGCACCATAGGAATTTGCATAGTAAATTATTTATGTTCAATTATTTGCTCCCCTAATTACTTTAGAGTAAAAGTGTAAATATATTTTTTGTAGAGAAAAAAATACTGCATCCATTCATACTGTTGCTAACAATTTTTTATTTTCCGGAACCGAAGGAATGCAAAAAACAAACTAGCATTTTCACAAAAATCAGTGATGCCATAGAATTATTGAAACAAGCCAATGCCAACGCAAATGCGTGCGACGCGACAATATGTGCTGTTTGTTTGTTTGTCATTGATGTTTGACGTTTATAATAATTTATTATTAATTATGTTCGGCTTAATGTCTCTAAGGTACCTAGACCTTGTCCATAACAAAAATGGTTTTACGAGTATGGTGGACGTTCGTTAAGTAAGCTCCTTGTTTATTGTAAAATATCCGTATCGGCAAATTCCAAACAGTACAACCATTAATAGACTGATTCATTTTAAGTTTAAGACTACAGGCAAGTTATTAAATAATTGTAAGTGCAATAATGAGGTTCAGAACTTACACCAAAATGAGAAAAACGACAATACGTTCAATCTTTTGACGGCAGTGACTGGATGATCGTCCCGCACGCACTTGCGTTGGCATTGGCTTGTTTCAATAATTCCATGGCATCACTGATTTTTGTAAAAATGCTAGTTTAATTTTTTGCATTCCTTGGGTTCTGGAAAATAAAAAATTGTTAGCAGCAGTATGAATGGATGCAGTATTTTTTTCTTTACAAAAAATGCATTTACACTTTAGCTCTAAAATAATTAGGGGAGCAAATAATTGAACATAAAGAATTTACTATGCAAATTCCTATGGTGCGTCGCGCAAGTCAGCACCCGGTATAATTATGGCCCCATCCGTATAGTAAAAAGGATTCCAAGTAGAATAATCCACCCATGAACTTGAAACACAATATTTATTTTCGTTGAAAAGTTATAAATTAAGAAATTCGGTACATAGCGATTTCTATTTCTAAAATTATTCTCAATTTCAACCGGAAAAAAAATACTTTAATTCTTTGATCTTCTACTTGCATCTACTATGAGTAAATTGGAGTTTGGCTTGACTTGAAAAATTACATTTCGGCCAACGATGTGAGACTGCAAAATATGACTTTCCGTACTCAACAATGTTATTCACTCACATGCCACACATATCGTATTATAGGGAATTCCAAGGATGGAAATCGTATTGTAATATTTTATCTTGAATTGCCTTTTATTATTGTTACTTATCTAATATATATATAAACAACAAATGCTATTTTGTCTTAGGTATTACATGGAAATCGTATAACAATTTTAAGTGTGCAAAATGCTTCTGATTCATTTTGTGCAAAATGCTTCTGATTCATTTTGTGCTATTGAATGAGCATATCGTAGTAGCTAGTTACAACTGTATGAAAGAGTTGGGCGAAAGCCAAGTTCGTTGGCATTTATTTTATATTAGACAGTTCACCTTTGCTTGGTTTTAAACAATGCCAAGATTACATATTTTGCTGTAAACTGTTTTTCCATGCTGCTTATCTAAGGTAATGCACAATTTAACTGCTTTAGAACAGGCGCTTTTTGTAATAACATAATTGTATTTTCGTGTCTAAAATTGTTAAATGAGTTCAAGATGTGTCTATTATAACGGAAAATGAATAGAATTTCAACAGCTTTGCCATACAACTATTGTTTGATATGTATACAATCGTATTATGCAATATAATCATATAAAATATTGCCTTTCAATAATTAAACAAAATATGTACAATACGAACACAAATCTGACAGCAGCTAAAGACAACAAAATACTTCCGTGCACTTCTGGTAAGGGCCACACCTTAAACGACCATGAGGATATTGCTCAATAATTTTAGGAAAGCAGTATTGATCAAAATTAGTTATATTTGTTATAAACATCATCTTAAAGTTTAATTTCAGATTTAAAAAAATAATGATTTGTTTTAGGAATTTGCAATTGAATATTTTTTAGATTTATTAACAAACAAATCGACATTTCTCTTTTCTACACATTATGCGATAGGACTGCAAAAGAAGAATTGAAAAATACAATGAATACCCAGCTCAAATAAAATTTATCTTTTTAATGTTTCTTGTAAAGTGTAACATTTCTTTTAAGCATCGTGTTTTAGAGTTTAGGGCTGACCTTGATTTTTCAATTTCTACATATGAGGCATATTTTGAAAAAATATTGTGGAACATATAATCGTTATTACACACATTTTTAGAATTAAAATTTTTATCTTCACAATTTATTATTGAAGCCAATTTTTATCAGTTAGCTCATTCGGCTTTTTAAGCAGAATGACATATTTTAAAGCTAATCGAAAATTTGAATAAAAATATTTGTGTGGCAGTTTTTTCTTTTGGAAAACGTTAACAATTCAGCTGCTTGTAGACTTATTTAAGTAAGTACCGTTGTTGCAGGTTGGAAGCTAGTTTGCCTCTAGCAACTATTAACTGGTAACATTTATACAATATACAATTTTTGAACAAACAAAAATACATTTGTTAAAATATAAACATAACTTATTATTTATCTATGCAGTTAGAATATTTTTAGTTGTCGACGCTTCGTATATTCTAACACATTTTCTAACACTTACTTCAAATTAATTTCTTTTTTTAATGAAAATCTTAACTATCCAAAAACTTTTATTTTATTTTTCTTTATGTGAAAGATATTAATTACTCGCCTTTCTCTAGGCTGCATTGTCCTGACAACTTTCTTAATTACACCAATTATGTAGTTAATAATCTTAGAGTCTCAATATTCCTAGAAGAATATTCACACCAATCTGTTCGCCAAAGTGTCAAAGTAATCTAACAGCTTCCGAGGGTCCTGAACTAAAAATGAAAACATTTACCTACTTTAAAAAGAACAATATTGTAGTTGTCATTTGGCATTGATGTTTAATTTTATTCATTCATTTTCGTACAACCAAACAATATTTGTGAGTCAAAAGTTTCGACTGCAGATCTATAAACGGACTGTAAATATAGCACATGCCTCAAGTAAGCTGGACTACAGAGGCTGTGTAATTGGAAATCAGCAATGGTAGAGAAAGAGGAATAACAAGAATATGAACATTTGATTTCTTTTCGTAACTGGTTTGAAAGTTGGATATGGCAGTACGAAACTAACTTAAAAAAAGTTATTCTAACTGTCTTTATTCTTGTTTGTTTGTCTGTTTCTTCTGTTTCTTAATTTAGGCTTGGGATCGGTATGCTATTACGATAATTCGTTTGTTTAAATAGTTTGTCATAAGATTTAACAGATTTTAGAAATTTTCATTAAGGTAGCAGTAACAAATAAATAATGCTAAAATGCAAATATCAACAGTATGTAATTATCATCAATGCATATATAAAATTACAGGTTAATAAATTACGAGGCACCTTAAAAAACGTATAAGGTCTAATACATATGTTTTAATACATACCTTCAAGTTCAGAGAACAGAGAAACAAAATGTATTCACACATTAAAATCAGGCACTGTTTGCAAGGCGATACGCTAGTGTACTCCCAAGTACCAAGATCGCGGAGCAAACTGTATACTCCCAAGGTCCATCCAAACTTCAAAATGTGCGAACGGGGCTCAAAGCGGCAGGAATGCACGCCACAGGTATGAAGCGGCCATGCAATGGGAGATAAACACTGGGTTAAGTCACGCCCTAAACGACTTCTGTATCCAACTGAACTGTGGAAGCTAACATTTCAGCAAACGGCTCTAACGGCTCTTCACTGACTACTATAAGGGGAAAAATATTCCACGATAGAACAAAGGTGAAATTAAATTCAGCCCCAAAGAAGGCTTCCTACTCACCCACGATGTTTTGGGCACGTGCGAAACCGGCAAGCGTAGCAGATCCGCCGAAAAAGGCCTGGGAACAAACGCCCCTAAATTATGGTTCACTAATTCAAATCCACCGAAAGGCACGAGCAACCATTATTATCCAAAAATCAACTGCATGCCCATAAATTCACTGAAACTTTTTCTGATGCTTACACCGGCTTCATGCTGTTCACGAAAGCAAAGCTGAAAAGAACGCTGAGGACACAAACGCGACCTTTTACTTCCTGTTCTGCAAGCCAAAGGTAGGCGTGGCACAAGCGCGCGAAATATGAACTGAGTACCATATACCTTGAAATCGAATAGATGCTCAACTGAGGCGTAACAATAAGCATCAAATACTACAGACATCGAAATCAATTAGATGCGCAATTAAATCGTAACAACTTCCGGTATATGCATAAAGACTTAGTAGAAATGTTTTTATGTCAAATTGTACAATTATGCGCATGGAATTTCTATAGCTTTTACCTACAGCTGAAAATCTAATTTCTTCGACAATGTCTACCTTATGCTTTAGTATTTAGGGCTGCCCTTGTAACGGGCGAAAACAAATTTACGACTCCGCAACAAAGCAAAAGTGCTCCAGTTAGCTCAGTGGCGGAGGGATGGTTTCTTAGCTGTAAGAAATGCTCGCTGGCGTCGCGTCGCTTAAAAATAAATTGTACCGTAAAGAAGTTTCCCTTGTTTCGCATCGAAAATTGCTTATCGTAGTTCAACTTTACAAATAAATTACAAAGCAGTAAATTCAAATAGCACAAATAATACACTTATCGCGGATCATAGTACCTGGCTGAAATCGCAACAAACAATCCTAATAATTTTACCTGTTTCGTGACGTCACGTCGTGCTCTACAAATAAATCCCCGACCGTTGTATTACCGCGTGGTGCAATTCCATGAAAAATAAGTATTGATAGTGGTAACAAGCGTGCGACTATTTGCTCCAAAAATGGTTGCTACATTGTGGCGGAACTCCACGTACTCAACGGGACACCTGCTCGGATATCTGCCTGTTGCGCTATTCGCACGAGAAGATGGAGGCGTGACTGGCAATTTTAAATTCACATAACACCCTGTAGTTTACCATATTATTTTTGTAGGCGAGTCTAATTAATTGTTTGCTATATCTAAAAAATTTGATCCGGGAAATACTTCAAGGTTCAATGTCTATACATTTAAGAAACTATATAAATAAGATTAGGTAATGTACTTCGTCAACGAAAATTGGAAGTAGTCTATTCTACTAATTTCTAAAAGGTAACCAAATATGTTGATTTTTTAAAATAATTTTAAAAGTAAACAATTTTCAATCATTGTTAAAAATCTAGCTTTTTCTCCTCTGGGCAGGTAACAAATTTACAGACAATTTCTTATTTAGTGTTAGTGGATTGGTCTAACCATCACCATGTTTATGTACTTTTAAAATCTCACTCTTTGTGTTTGACAGGAGATATCAATAATTAGTATTGTTTTCGCTACCCAACCTATTTTTACTTGATTTCGGGTTCGTTATCTGTGTGGAAAACGCCAACTTACCGTATCCTTGTTGGTTGGTATGACAACACCAAAATAACAGGCCCGTTATTAATATAACCGTACAAGGACTGTTAACGAAAATTATTTTGTATATGGTTACCATAGAATTATTTAGCAAAACAATAATTATTTAGCATTCAACGGTATTTTTGTTTGTATACTGGTCTAGTAGTAACTTTCTACTGGCTTAGCAACGAGTCCGGCAGGTACGTTTTTATGCCTAGGTTAGTAGCAGTTAACGACGCCTGTGAATCGTGTTCTACGTTTGGCAGTACTGGAGTGTATTGTTGGTGGCACTGTCAGTCTATGTCAAATTCTAGGTTAGCAGATTAGGTTTTGCGTCAGTCTGACACAAATTGACGAAAACCGAACCTCGAATTTGACATAGACTTACAGTACCATCAACAATACACTTCAGCACTGCCAAACGTATAATACGAATCACACCCATTTTGAAAGCAAATAATTTGGGATAATTCTTTAATAATCAAAATAGTTCTTGTTCTTATTCGCTATACAACAAAAAAATATACGACACACGGTCGGTATTCGGTTATGGTCTTGCTAGATCACGTGTCTCGTCTTGACGGGCTCGACCGTGATGTACTAGCTCGGGCATATATGCTGAGCTACCGGCCTAATGTCGTAAACAGCTATTATCTTTATCAGTGTTGTTATTAACTATTAACCCAATTAATGTTAGTATCGTTATGGGCTTCATTACTGCACTCTTTTTAAATAAAAAAAATACATTGACTACAATTTGTGGATGGAGATAAAATATTCAACAATACACGTTTTGATTATGGCACTTTACGATACTCGTTTGATTGCCGTTAATAAAACATTTGACTAAAAAATATTACCAAAGAGGACCAACGAAGTGCTGTATGTGCAGTACTGATTCAGAAAGTAGGTAATTTTAATTAATACAACTGTCACTTTATGTCATCTTAATTTGACACGTCCTAAACTGCTGACCAGACAAGCCGTTTAATTTTCTATATGACGTCATGGTTTGCACTGATCATCAAAATACGACGCATGCTATATATGTATTTCAGAAATGTGGAATGGTCGAAAAAAAATTGAGCTTACACTGACAGAGTAGATACATACATTGAGTAGTTCAAATATTCCAAATGCAAGCAGACACATACGTGATTTTTGTCTAAGGTGACTTTGATGAACTTTTTTTGAATCACGTGTTATTCATTTTAAGTTGGGACGACTCTCGATTATTTATAGGTTATTAGTTATGTTACTGTATCGTTTTTTTATTATTGTTTTGCGTGTTGTGACATCGTTATTTGTTGTTATTTTGCATATGTATAAGGACTTGCTGATATATATGTATACAAACTGATTGTAATATGTTATTTTCGTGGTTATGACGAGTAAATGATCTTAATTCCTTTAATGCAATCAATATTATATTTTTTTCTTTGAAATTCCTAAAGTATCTCAACTGTTTGCCCAGCAACAAGTGATATCAACTACTAACAATCAAATATCAATATAATCGATCAAATATATACTGCTCTAAGCAAAGTTTTATTTTATTTCCATATTTATATGTTCGTGTATTTAGAGACATTAACTACCTCCAAAAATATTTGAATTCCTGAATTGTTTACACTTTCATTTAGGAACTGGAACTAACTAATGTTTGTTTTACTTACTTCAAAACGAGTTGATGTAGATGTGTTCATAGAAGCTCGCTCTTGCATGCACAGTGTTGAATAATTAACACCAAATTATGTGGTGTAATTGTCCGTAGCATAAACTAGTTGGCAGCAGCCGTTTTAACAATTCATATTCACGACAGTTGTAGTTTCTCTATACTTCATTCAGCATTTAATACGCAGTAGTTCATTTTCTCATTATTCAATGTAAATGCAATTTTCCTCATTAGAAAACTGGAGCAGAATCGCATGTTGTTCTGCTTATACTCTGCAATGAATCATTATTTAACGCCGCAAAATATTATGGCAGCGAATCAGTTCCGGAATTGTTATTGTTGTTATTATTTGCAAGATATAAGAATCTGTTGTCTATTTTAGCAAAAGAGTATTGTAAACCACATTAAAAAATTACAAGCTTAAATTGATACAATTTTGGTATATCAAGATATTTGAATTTACTAAAATATAGACAACCTGATATCCCTCAGAAATCCATGACCCAACATTTTGAACGAAGCTCAGTCGATATTTTAATATTGATTGATGTTTTTAAGTAAAGAAGCTACTTTTCTCTAATCACATGAATACATATATACTTTAGTTATTTTATATTAATTATCTCTTTTTTAATTTATCTATTCAACATTTTTTACAGATAAAAATGGCCAACTTCATTCAGTTCCGCAGGACCAGGAGGGCATCAACGTCGAGTGTCTACATGCAGGTACGAACTGCCGTATTTCTCGAAAGCTAATAAATCTCAAATCCAGAATCGATTTCTAACAAATTACGAGATATTCGGAAGTGCGTAAATAAATCACTCCTTTAATGTTTGTAATATCCTCTCGCGTTGTTGTCATGATTCTTCGTACCTTCGTGGATTATATTGTAGTCGTTTATCATTTTTTACACATAAATATTTCATTTTCGCCTGTCTGTCACACATTTTGTAGGCTCCATTTTATTTTGCAATAAATCTAGACGAGCGGTGGCGTTTGGACGATTTATTTAATTTGGTTATGTTTTGCCTGCCAAAATTGTCGTTTTTATTTTCAGTTTCATTATTGAGTTGTACAGAGCGAATCTCCAGTAGGTAATTGAAATTGTTGTCGTGCATAATACGGCTACTCTGTTGGAAGCACTGTAATTTGGGTTGCATAAGCGACTGAAACAAATTATTCTAAAGCATTTTTCACATATCATACAATATTCTAAAACTACTACTACAACTCTATAAACTACTTGAAAAAGAAAGAGGCACATGTATGCAAGTAGGCCTCGCTGTGTTTTTATTATAAAATTTTGTTATAAATGTCAAAAACTAATAAAAAATTTCAATTACCAAATAAATAGTCTAATTATTTCGTTGCTTTTACGCAGTCAATCGTCTCGTCGTTGCTAAAATATGAAAAGTTCAAGTTTTTGTCAAATTTGGGGAGATATTACTACGTATGTTATAATTAAGACCAGAAGTTTAGGCAACATGGCTGAAAATGCTTATTTTGGTGGCTTTTCTATGTAAATTCCGGTTTTAGGAATAAATGCCTGTTTGTTAAAAAGCAATATATCTACGTGCCAAAAGACCGCCTGAACGTACCTATTTCGGTGGATTTCTTATATAAATTCGTTTCCGAGTAAATACCAACAGAAATTCCTGTCTTATATTATAGTGAAAGTTTACCAAGGACTGAGCCCATCCTTGAAGGTTATAGCAACTACCTGTAAGAAAATAATAAACTATTCATTACAGGGATTAAATAATTCATTGGGATTGTTATTCACAATAGTTGGAAAATTTCCAAATTGTTTTTACTTCTAAAATTGAAGTTTAGTTTCAGTTTGGTTTTGGAATTTGCCGTGATCATGCTGCCTATTTTCAACATTTTTAGTACTTGAATTTCCGGCCGTAGTCATAAAATCGGGGTCAAGCCTACTAAAATATTCTTTTGTATCTTTATTTCTTTATTACTCAAGCATTCTGTTTTATTTGTTCGTGCTATCTCTCTGCTGTTATAACGGGTGATCAAATAGTCTTCCAGTCCTGGGCGGCTAAAATAGTTGGTAATTTATGAACGCGACTATAAGTTAATTAAAAATCAAATGTCAATTTTGACATTTATAGTATAAACATAGTATCTGCGTTCACGAATTAGAATATACCGTGTGTAACTGGATTCCGGTAGACCTCAAATATATTTTACAGTTATGCTACTATTTACGTGAAATTTGGGAAAGTGCGTATGTAAAGTAAAATACACAAATATTTATAAGTTATTCAAATACCCTTTCTTGTTTAACCAGAAAACTTTTCTATTTCAAATGGTACACGCTATACATTTTAAAAAAATTTTATTCACAGTTAAATTCTGAATCTAACGACTTGCAACATGCCCAAGTTTGAATCGACAGTCTTTTGTTTAATTAATAATGAAAACGAAAACAAGGTTGTTATGAAACTTCACGATCTAAAACAAATAAATGTTAATAATACGAAAATCGTTGTCGTGGACCATTTTAAGTCAACCCACCGTGGCAATTGTAGCGAGTTTGTGCTGTTTATTTGTGATTTTGTTTGTTTGTTAATTAACGTCCCCTGAAGATGGCATAAGCCAAAAACGTTCGGGAATTTTTTAAAAATATAAGTGGATCAAGACGAAATCTGTAGTTTTATTAATAAATAAATGTTTGTTTACATATTTGTTTGTTTTGCGATACTATTCCAGATTAAGAAGTTGGAATTTCTTATTAGTTGTTTCTCAATGATACTGTTTTTGAAATAAAATGTTTTTTTTTAGTTTCAATAAATGATTCAAATGTTACTTACCTTTATTCTAATTTAATTTAAATTTAAACAAAAAACTGACAACCAAACGGTCACTTATGATACATCTATAACTTAGAATTTAGAGAGGAATTCAATTATGCAAAAATATACAAGGTGTTCCATTTGAAATATAAAAGTTAAGATAATTTCCGGTTTAACCGGAAATGGATTTTTTTAAAGTCCATATGTTGACACACTTTATTCCCAAAAAATACCATACTAAATTTCATAAAGATATATGTAAAAATGGAAATGATATTTGAGGTCTACCAGAATTCAGTTACACCCGGTATACGTTTCGCAGACCATAGCCGCCCGGGACTGAAAGACTTTTTTTAGTATCTATCCTATAGTTGTCTATAGTAAAATATATAATTCCCAATATTAACGATTACGTATGTATGTATGTATTATCTTTAACCTCGTTTTACCTTTCGGTGTAGAGGCTGGTGCAATCGTATGTATTTTAAATTTAGTTGTGATTTGAAGGAAACAAGAAATAAATTAATGATATTAGTTTGTCAAGTGTACATTTATTCTGGCGATTATTAAAAATAAGTTTAACAATTTCCAATTTCCTTTATCATGTGTTGCGTTGGCAAACATTGAGAAACATGCTTGTAACTCCAAAACTAACAAACTATACAAGGCAGGTAAGATATAATAAGAATTAGTAGAATACACATATACGAATTTAAACTACTGCGACCTTTTGTACACTATCTGAGACATCGAAAGTTCGTTAATGGCTTGGCAACTTGATGCAGTCTTTGACCAATAAGGTATGTAGCAATAGTTTTCTCATTAAGCAAGTATAAGGTTATTTTTTGACTTTATTTACATTTATTATACAGTGTCCGCTAAAAAGTCGGCATAATATGGGAAAAAAATGTATTTTTGATTTTTCAAAAAAACTTCTTATGTCAATAATTTGTGCTTGTTTACCAACCTATTTAGCCCCTATCATATATACCGAGTGATTTTTACTTGTTTAGAAAATGGAGTTTTTCGGAATTGTCAAAATCGAAAAAGTGCTATTTAGTATATTATGATACGAGTTTTATAAGAAGCATTTTGTAGCACGCACGGATTTAGGGTACGACGAGCGAAGCGAGGAGTGCCCTAAAGGAGTAAGTGCTACAAAATGCCTTATAAACGAGGTATCATACAGTATTTTATCTACTTTGCCAATTTTTTAAGCAAAAAAATGAAAATTTTTAGTATTTTTATTATAGCATCGCTTTGTGTCTATTACGATACGCAAACGCGTATCGTAATAGCCTCAGTACGAACGGAAAGTAGATAAAGTAATATTTCAATGAGTTTGTTATTTTTAGCTAATTAAACAATCTTAGGGCCAGAAAACCCCTAATTTTTCTAACTTTAGCTAAAAATGAATTTTGCAATTTTTTTAAATATTTTTCAAAATTTCACATACAAAGACTTGTAGTTATAATTAAGAATGTCGTGGAATAACTAACTTTATTTCAACATTAATATGCAATATAATGTTTAACAAATATATACAAAGCTATCACAACTATCAGCTAGTATGCTATAGTATGCTACCATTCGCGCCGCGGATGCCGAGTGAAATGCCGAGAGGGCCATTGGATCCGCTGGTGCTGGCTGGACGCCCAGGTTCTGAAACGCGTTTCTGGCGCGAAAGTTAATTGTGGCGATGTCGCTACAGACTTAATATTAAAGTTAAAATTTTTTTATGTGAACATTAAAGAACTATAATTGGTCAATATAATATAAAATGTTAATTACTTCTTTAGATTTTTTATTATATACCGAAAAGTAGTATGTTTGCATAATTTAAACGTTTTCTATGCAAGGCGCTTTTTAGGAGAAATACTTTTCAATTCTAATTAATATCTATATTGCTTCAAGAAACTTTAATTTAAACCGGTTAATGAAGTACTGTTACAAAATCCTGTAAATGTTCCCATACAGTTGTCTAAATAAGGAGATTTTTATATCCAATTACATGTTCTAAACAATTTCCTCATTTAGACAACTGTAAAAGAACATTTACAGGATTTTTGTAACAGTAACAGGGCTAGATTAGAGTTTGTTGAAGCCATTTAAATAGATATTAATTAAAATTGAAAAATATTTCTCCTAAAAAGCGCCTTGCATAAAAAACGTAAAAATTCGAAAGAAGTAATTTACATTTTATATTATTTTTTCCAATTATTAGTAGTTTATTTATCTAGAACAAAAAGTGGCATTTAAAAGACGAGAATTTTAAAGTACTTGAACTTTAAAATTTTACTTTAAAGTACTAGGATTTTAATGTTCCATTTTTTGTACCATAAATAATCCGAAAAATGTCATTTTTGACATCAGTATGAAATAAAAATCTTTAAAGTGTTCACATAAAAAAAATTGAACTTTAATATTAAGTTTTGGTATGTGACATTTTGAAAAATATTTAAAAAATTTAAAAATTAATTTTTAGCTAAAGTTAAAAAAAAATAGGGGTTTTCTGGCCTTGAGATTGTTTAGTTAGCTAAGAATAACACACTCTAATAAAAACTCATTGAAATATTGCTTAATTTCCGAAAAATAGCACTTTTTGGATTTTGACAATTTCGAAAAACTCCATTTTCTAAATACAGTCAGACCTCGCCGTTCGCGGCTTTGCGGTTTGCTGATTTGATTTTACGCCGGGCATCTTTGTGTTCCCTTTTTTTTGCCGTTTGCTGATATTTGCTTTGCCGTTCGCGGATGGATTTGCCAACGTTAACTGTTTCAACTTTCACACGCTAACGGCCGGTCTTATGAAGGCCACGAATCTGACGTTAACTTTAATTCGCTGTTAAAATAAACAAAAGCGAATAAAAATTAGTTTACTAATGAATAATATTTCATAAGCGCCAACGTTTTGATGAGCTTTTGTTTATTTTAACAGCGATTTAAAGTTAACGTCAGGTTAGTGACCTTCATAAGACGTATGCGGTTTATGTCATGAACACCTAAATAACATTATTTATCACGAACTTGTAAACACACTTATCGAGCCTATTACCAAATCGGACCTGAAATAAATTGTAAAATTTAATGTTTTTTGTTTTAGTGTTTTTTGCTTTATATTTTATGTTTTGAAAATGTACGTATTTGCATGTTTGTATACGCACGTTTATGTATTTTTGAATTTTTGAAGTTGCGTAGTATAAATAAATCTAGTTTATAGAACCTAACCCCGTTTTTATCATTTATGTGTTTACTCGCGCCTCGCGGCATTCTTCTGGAACGTAACTCCCGCGAACGGCGAGGTCTGGCTGTAAGTAAAAATCACTCGGTATATATGATAGGGGCTAAATAGGTTTTTAGACAAGCACAAATTATTTACGTAAAAAGTTTGTTTGAAAAATCAAAAATGAAAAATTTTCCCATATTATGCCCACTTTTTGGCGGACACTGTATATTACTATTTTCAGAATTTATTTGAAATTATAAGAACGAAACTAAACTATCGATATGGGCCCATGATTTTCTATAGCAAGCACTTTACATCAAACCTGCCGCATTAATCTTTGAATTATTAAAATATTCATTTCAGATTTCACGAACATTTGTAACCTAATTCGTGGTCGTTTCGAGCTCCCCAGCCATCTTCATAACCTTGTCTGCTTAATAGAGCCCAAACATAGGACGCACCTGGGGTAGATTTGGGATTGTAATCTTTGGGAACAAATGAGTATGTTATTGGCCAGCAACCGGTAGTTGTTCGGGAATAATGACAAGATGCTAGGTCCGGCCAGAACATGATGTTGTATCCAAGTTTTTGTAAAAGCTCTTAATTTTGGCAGGCATTTTCGGATATATACGTACAATTGACCGGTAACACGTCCAATATATGGACGTAAAACACCAGATTCACAAATGGCATGCCAAACTAAAAATTTATCGGATAATTTGGCCTTCTTTTTACATTTTAGATGGTTCCAAATTGTCTGTATAAACCTACCATTTACTTTTATTTCAGGGTTTGAAAAAGTTGTTATCTGTAATTTTCCTAAATTGGCAGAATCTCAAATATCGCAACGCTACCAGAGCATACGTGAGAAACCGTCAGCTAAGCTCAGTAAAAACAGTGTGCGGTTCCTTACAGGATCTTATCTACAAATAATATGAGCGCCAACAAGTATTTACTTACAAGTATACTCAGATAGGTCGAGAACGTATAAACTCAAATAAATCGCAACCGGCATTCGTACACTATCTGCAATACGAAAGGTAGCAGTAATGAAATCAGACAATTAATATCATAAACAGTGCATTAAATTAGCAAATGTAAATGAATGCGTGTTTTGCGCGCAAAAAGACAGATGCGACAAATACAATCGCTGCCGAGCGCGAGTCATCTACGGCCTCGTTGATCGTTCGTGAAATTTTACATTTGCGTTTCCCTATGCACATGTCCGTTTACACCCCGTATAAAGAATATAACGCAGTGATTTAAACAAACAAATAACCTTCGTGTGTTATCTGTACAAATTATGTAGTTACTTTTCATATCAGATGCCTGTCGTACAAATTAAACAAACTCTTCTCGACTATCTCATTTCAACTCTCCGATCTGCAAGTCGTAGTCCTACGCTTCATACTGACGGTTCAATCGGAACTAAGCCTACCTGTTTTTTATATAAACTAAATAGAATAACTTATGTATGGACTATATTGTAGAAAGAGCATGCAAAAAATGAAAGTAAGCAACTAAATTCTCAAGAATTTTGCAACAATTCCATTATGGTGAAGTTGTTCACCAGACATAGTCAAAATATGACTGCGGAAAATTCAGCTTTAGGGGAAGGTGGGGCACATGGGGCACCATGAAATAAAACATCGAAATTCAAATTACACGGGTTTTCACGACTCTGCTCTTTAATAACCTTGGCTATAAAACTGACAGACGCATCATCAAAGTTACAAGCCGCAGTAGACTTATTAACATATTGTTACTTAGGTTTTATGATTGTTCTTTAGATATTGTTTTAATACTTATGGTTTCTTGCAATCCAGTACAATATGTACTGTGAGCTAGATTAAGTTTATTTCCACACATTTGGAAAGTATCAAATATTTCATTTTGAATAGTGAAGACACCAATCATTGAGTCAGTCTCATTGTGATGCATATGTTATGTGTAGGTGTGATTACTAATTTAAAACATAATATTTAAAGTTAGTGTTATATGTAAGAAACAATACTATATCTAGAAGAAAGACGCAGAAAACAAAGAAAAAGCAATTCATTCAAAATCAGGTGAAGCATCTTTGTTATATTAGACTAGTCATTGAAGAACATCTCTCATTATATAAAGATGTTCAACCAAATGGTGTGAAATATCAGCCATTAGAAAGATATGTGATGGAGAAAAAGAATAATCTAACTAATAAATCGCCGAGACTGAAATCAAAATATGAGCCTCGTAAAACGTTTTCTGAAGCACAGAAACAAGGTCTGTGGGATTATATTTTTCGGTGCACCAAGAAAGGTTTCCCAGCTGCTTCGTGTTTCCTGATATTGCCGATGAAGCTTCTGTGGCTATGGATTCCGTGGACATTCGTTAAATATACCCTATATGTTATATATTTTTTGCACTACTATTCTCAGAAACAGTAAACATATTTTCGAAATTTGTTGGGAATTTAGGTATTAAGCCGTTTGGTAGTGCAAAAAATAGTATATACACCACGGTAGCGAATCGTCTTATAACCTTCGCGCTTTAGATACGAAGTATCTAATATGCGCTCAGGTTATAATACTGCGCTTCGCTACCTTGACGTATAATATACTATTATCTACTCCAGTGGGATAAGTAACGCATTACGTCACTCATTTGACACTATTTCAGTTACGTAATGAAGCTCATTACACCACTCAGTTATGTAATGGTTTCATTACGCAACTGAGTTGTGTAATGACTTCATTACGTAACTGAAATAGTGTCAAATGAATGACATAATGACATTTGCCTACTAAAATAGTTTTGAAAATGACAGATCTGACATTTCTCTTAATGCACTTTTCTCAATTTTAGGCAGTCGTAGATAAAATTTTGTACAATACATGTGTGATAATGCATCATTAATATACTTGTGTGCTTACATAACTCGTGCTACGCACTCGTTTGTAACTTACACACACGTATATTAATGATACTGTTATCCCACTTGTATAGTAAATAACTATTATCCAATACCTCTCAATAAACGCCTCATAATTATAGAAATGTTAACAACCGCAATATCAATATTACACACAAGTGACTTTTTGATTACTATAACTTAACTACTGAGTTTTGGTTTACACAATAGAGTTTTTAATGCTATCTGTGTGCTGGTGTCACCTGACAACCGAAAAGGTACTGTGATTTCCAACAAAATTTTTGAATTTGATGCTGCTTTTGAGTTTATTGAGAGGTGTGGATAAAATTTATACTGCACGCGTGGTGTTAGAACGTATTACCTACACGAGAAAATTACCCCACACGGCCTACGACATCGTGTGCCAAACGTTTTTCGCTAGTGGGTAATATCCAAATTACACTACGTGTATAATAAATAACTATTCCAAAATTGAATGGGCACTTTAAAATAATTATTTTAATTTATAATCCAGTATTTCTCTCAAAATGTGCTTTCTCTTTGATTTTTATGGAATAAATGTTAAGTTTAGAGCACGTATCACTCTAATTCACTATCTGGGCCACATTGCGACAAATACATTTTTGTAAGCTATATATTTCAGATCTTGTAAACAATTACATACAATTTCCAGAAATCGCAGATCACACACTAATCTCTAAATGATGAAAATGGGACTGTACGGAGTAATGCCGGATTGTTCGTTTATAGAAATTTAGGTGTTTTGAGAATTGAAAATAATTATCTTAACTAGGGGCGCATGGTTCTTCCTCAAAGGGAGCAAGGACAACTCTGTTATTATGATATATATTATGATAGCAATCAATTCCATCTTGAAAATCTGTAGATAATATATAACGTTAATATGTTTGTTTTTAATATTTAATACGTTCGGCATGATAACTCAACTTGCTAGCTTAGTTTCCTACGAGGTTTGGAAGGATCCCGCTTTATAGTTTTGTGATCCTGTATCTTTAAATTGACAAAATAAAGCGTTCTAGGTTGCAACTGGGGATTAATTTACCTTAGAATTCTTGGATAGACAACGTGACGGGGTCTGTGAATATTTACAGTGAGAAAATTAATCTATAGCAAAAACTTTGTTCTAGAAGTGCTAATAAACATTCTTCTCTTTCATTTTGACCTACTACTTTTAATCTGACCTTTACCTACAACTTAATATTTATATCTGTTTCAAACATCAATATATTGATATAGTATTGACTCTACATTACACGCCAATATTTATATAATAGCCATTGTACTGCTTATCTATTCTTGTTTATTTTATTCAAAATATTTTAAATAAAATATTTGGCCTAATTTAAATTTATTTAATCAAATTATTTATTTCTCTTTAATAGCTTAGGTAATAGAACAAGCTTTCTTATTTCAGGTCGGTTCTTGCGTTAGGGTACTATCAAAATATTTATAAAAATTGTTTGGTTTAATGAAAGGTTACTTCAGAATTATTTGACAACTCTCAATTGTCACTGTCGGACTATTAATATGACATATAAGCTGAATTCGTATCTATTCAATACATGTTATTTTGAATATGTTAATAAACGTAAGTATTTATGTACCTTCACTTAATTGAATTGATCCAATTCTCCTGTTGAGTCATGCAACTACAACCAGCTTATTCGGCCACTTGCGTTTGTAGCCCCAACCAAAATTCCTGCTTCAACCGGAACCCACAGTGTCACAATGGATAAACACTATTGAAGACTCACACAGCAATCCAAAAACTAATCAGCTCTCCTAGTTGGTAAATCCTTTGTAGTTCATCCAACAGTAATTCCAAGATGTATCCACCTTAACAGCAACTCGAATGGAATCCAAACAACCAACTCAGTTCCAGATGTATCCACTTCGATAATAACTTTATCACAGAGTACCCAACTCAAACCCAGTCACAGATGCATCCCCCTTGGCAACAACTCGTACGGAATCCAACCACCAATCACAGGTCCAAATTTATTTAATTCAATAATAACTCAACATATCCAATTCAAATCAGTTACGGATATATCCACTTTGACAGCAACTTGAACTGTAGCTCCTCCAATCACTCAGGTTCAAACGAATTCACTTCACCAATTCCAATATTCTTAATTCTTCTTTAATTAATTAAATGGTCTCCGTCTTCATGTTAGTTTGTTTTTATTTTAAAATTCTTACATATTCCTTTTATTTTCTTTTGATTTAGTCCTTTGCACCCTTGTATGTCATTCCAGAAATAAATTACTGATTATAAAAGAATTTTATTCATTAATTTTAACGATACAAATGGATTAGATGTACATTTTAGAATTCAAAATCAGTTGTTATTTTTTCCCATACAATTTTACTATAGTAATCATTATTTGTGTAAAATTTTTAAAACTAACATCCTGGATTATTTTAAATACATACAGTATGTTTTTGATCTGACAACCTTATACGTAACTTATTCAAATTTTAACTTAGCTTATAACTTTCATATAATGTACTTCAAACTAACTTATACTTTATACTAATTATTATTTACCTTTTAATTATAAATTGCTTTCTGTTAACATCAACAACCCTTCATAACTCCAAAGATGATAATTTTAATTTATATTTTAGAACCTTATTTCTAAATATTAAATTCATTACCTAATTTGAATTTTATACCTAATTAAGCATTAAGCAAGTCCTCGGTTCGAATCCCGCGGGGGTCGGAATTTTTCCGCCTTGGCGATTGGAATCGGGATCGGTGAGACCATTCACAGTTGGGCACCAAATTAACTGTGCTCTACTCAGAACCACCGACCTAAGAGATAGAGTAACAAGGTCAACACATCACCAAGACACACACCTCAATGGTTGCTGTGCAAGCACGAAAGGCGCGATCAAACTCTGTATCCCAAATCCGGGGCAAGTTGATCATTGTACCGCCAGATGCCAGCGCATAAATCACCATCCTCGACACCGCAAGGTAAATGAGGTTACAGATAATACATACATACATACCTAATTTATCAATAAAATTTTGAATAGTTAGTCTGTTATTTTCTGCTTAGATTCACCCTTGTATATTTTTATAATTAGATAGTTTTTTATCCATAAATACTTTTCTATCTAGCAATTAACTTTTACCAACAAATCAGTAGTCTTGATCTGCAACTATCTTAATATTTTGTTTCTCTCGTTTGTATTTCATGGTTGATTTCTACATTCTATTCATCTGGTGTTTTAATAATATAAAATTAACAAATGGCAGGTATGCCATATGAATTTTGTGTGCAACTATTAATGAAATGCTTCCATGATATACTACACACGCTTGTGGAGAAATTTTAATATTGCACTGTATAAACGGAATACGAAAAATTGATAACTATTGCCACGACGACAAAGTTATAATTTCCAAGTCGTGTGGGCATTATTCAAATTAGGTGAATTACGATTCGAGTTTTCGACTTGTGTTGCCTTCTGGAAGCATTTAAGAGTTTTCCCATCAATCGAACCACCCCTGTGTGAAATGCTAACTCTGTCGCGCAATTTCCGATGCAGAAGGTCTGGTGTTTGTCACAAATTCGTTACTGCCGCGCCATGTCACTTCCATTCTCCAAAGATCGGCGTTAATTGGAATCGTTATGGCTGAAATTTATAGGCGCACCTAGTAAATGCGCGGTAATAACCCTTTGGTATATCACGAAGTGTTTTACCCTGCAGAAGTAGGCTCCCATAATCTAACCCTAATTACATTTCGCTAATATATCGAGAGCATTAGCGTGCGGGTGGACGTGCATGCATCCTGCATCCTCCCCTGTGCCTGTGGAGGATGGAGAAGGAAACAGGGTTGTGTGGCCTGTGTAATTAAACAGCAATCGGTCTGGCTGACCGCGGGCTCTTATGGTCATATGGGTTTAATGTGCATTCCCTAAATTTTATTATCGCATCAATGTCCGCAAAACCATTTCGATGAAATATGCCCCAAATTGTTCTGCAACTATAATTTATGGCGGCGCGTAAAGGCTGCGAAGTAGAATCCGCGTTACATGCTGTTCTAGCTTGTATAATAAATATAGAAGTTCCGACGTAAAAATGCAATATACAGAGTAGCTGACTGGCTATTGACCCGGTACATATAGAGTGTTCGGAAAATAATGGAATATGCCTTAGTAAAAAACTTGACAGGATATAGTTGAAATTAATTTTTTTTTAGAGGGCGCTTGCTAACCTTCCACTTGACATTAGTCACAAGTTATATTTTTATCTCCACTTTTTTAATACCACAGGTACGATATATTAATAGATATTTAACTTTTACGTAACAAAGGGGCAGATACTTGATTTATATGGAAGAATTTGATGGTTTCGTAGCTAAATGTATTTGAAGTTATTACAGTATCCATGGTACATAGAATACAAGGTGTAGCGTTCCACAGAATGGATGCACTGTGGGTGAGCCCCAAATTCAACCAATAAGGAATGGGCCCACAAAGAGAACGAATGGTTGTACTGAAGTGTATTGTTGAAGACGTTGTCTATGTCAATTCGAGGTTAGATTTTGCGTCAGTTGGTGTCAGACTGACGAAAAACCTAACCTGTTAACTCGAATTTGACATCGACTGACAGTGCCAGCAACAATATACGATCGCGGCCATGGTTACACTATGATCGCGGCCATGATGAATTTCCTGACTAGGCCTATTGGGGATTGGTTGACGTCTACCCTCTACTTTCTGAGCAACTGCGCATCTCCGGGAACGTTTCACCTTGTATTCTTTACACCATGACAGCATCACAAAATTAATCTTGGAAATAAATGCAAACCGTATCAGTTGTTACTTCGAAATTGGAAGAAAAAACAGTTTCCACATTTGCACAAAAGAAAGTATATTTCAATTATATGTGATCAATCTGGGCATAAATACAAGGTGTCTCAGAAACAAGTTCACTTTTAAAAACGCCATAACTTCTTTATTTTTAACTTATTTACATAGATAATTATAACAATTGAAAAAAGAAGCTTTGCAAATTAAGTGCGAAAAATTACATCGGTTAGATGTTGCCCCTGACGGCGTTTCGCCCTTCTAAACGTACCCTTGCGTTTCCACTAGTTTCTTGCTCCTCAACTTCATGGACTCGTAAGATTCAATGACGAAGCATGGTTTCAGCAGGTTGGAGCCACTAGTCATACGGCAGCTATTACTTTAGAAACCGTAAAAGAGCTTTTTCCAGAAAGATTATTTTCTCAAAGAAGGAACATTAACTATCCCCCAAGAAGTCCTTACTTCACTCCACTGGATTTCTTTATGGGGTTATCTCAAGAGCAGGGTGTATAAAGTAAAGTACGGGCACTTAATTCCATGGAGGAACATGGCCTGAGAGCAGGGTGTATACTGTATAATAATCCACGTAAAATTTACAACATCTGAAGGACCATATTCGAGAAGAAATCAATGCTGGTGGAAATTTGTCAACGCATAATCGCAAACGAAAGGGTGCGTTTGGAAGAGTGCATACGCCGTCAGGGCAACATCTAACCGATGTAATTTTTCGTACTAAATTTGCAAAGATTCTTTTTTCAATTGTTATAATTATCTATGTTAATAAGTTAATAATAAAGAGGTTATGGCGTTTTTTAAAGTAAATTTCTTTCTGAGACACTGTATATGATAACATCTCTGCCTGTCTTTCTAATACATTGTAACCAGGTTGCTTATGGTCTTCCTCTTCATCTTCTTCTATTTTGTGGTGTATAGTTCTCTCTTTGACCATCGTCTTCTGACATTCGCTTGACGTGCCCATACCATATAAGCTGTCGAGATTGTATTTTATCTGCCCTGATAAATACACTATTTGTTCGATGTTTAATAACTTCTTCGTTTGGGACGTGCTGTAATCTTGAAATTCCAATCGCTCTTCTCTTGAAGTCCATTTCTATCGCCGCAATATACTTTTTATCTTTGGCTGTAAGCTGCCAACATTCCGATCCGTATGTCAAAATTGGCTCTACAATGGATTTGTAAATTGTATTTTGGTGTTCACTTTAATCTCATGTGACCATAGTGAAGAATTGAGAGTTCTAATACATATCCGTCCTTGTTGTACATTGTTATATATTTCGTTTTTTGAAGTTTTCTCTTGTGATATTATACTGCCTAAATATTTATATTCTTTCCACTTTTACTTCCTTTTACAATAAAGGAAGTATTGGATTAACCCCAAAAATTCGAAATTGAGTTTTCAACAGATCTTCACGTTTTAGAGTCCCTGAACCCAAAAAACATATTTTTGTTCATTGGTCTGTCTGTGTGTCTATCTGTCTGTGAACAGAATATCTCAAAACGAAAAGAGGTATGGCGTTGAAACTTCATATATAAGTTTTCTGTACTATTTAGATGCGACAGCAAGCTCTTGAAGAAAATCGCATAACCGGAAGTAGTTGTTTACTCTTGTAATTTTTCAGTTTATTTCAATTTTTTCAAAACAGCTTCAACGATTTTTTTCAAACTTCATATTTTTATTACATTTTTAATGTGTATTGATCTGAGATAGGTGTTTTTGTAGAATTTTAAATTTTGAAAAATTTTGACAAATGGTTAAAAATTAAAAATTAAATCTTTTGCTAATTATAACATCACTGTAAAAGGAAGTTGTGTGCGTGCACACCAGATTTTTTAATATCTTTATGTATCTGTAATTCAGGACCACTTATGTCCTTTCTTATCACCAAATATTCTGTTTTCGTCATGTTCATATTTAATCTCCATTTTTACGTTTTTTCAATAAAGGAATTCACCGCAAAAGTTCGAAATTGAGTTTTCAACAGTTATTCACGATTTAGAGTCCCCTGAACCTAAACCATGTTATTGTTAATTTGCCTGTTTGTCTGAATGTGAACAGAATATCTCAAAAATGAAAAGAGGTATGACGTTGAAACTTCATTATATAAGTTTTGTGTACTATCTAGATCCGACAGCAAGCATTTGAAGAAAATCGCATAACCGGAAATATGGTGTTTACTCTTGTGATTTTTCAGTGTTTTTCGATTTTTTCAAAAACGGCTCTAACGATTTTAATCAAACTTTACAATTTTATTACATTTTTAATGTGTATTGATGTAAGATATGTGATTTTCCAGTTGAATACCTCTAAAATGGGATTCTTTTGCTGTTCTTTCATTTTTTTTTATAACTCCTATTTAAATAGAACACCCCGTATATCATTACATTTTTGAATTCAGCTTAAAATTTTAGAGAAAATTTGTCTCTTCAACTAACGCTCTATTTTGCACGGTTTCTGTAGAATTTATAATTTTTGACAATTTTGAAAAATGCTTGAAAATTTAAAATCAAATCTTTGGCTAATTATAAGATCACTGTAAAAGGAAGTTGTGTGCGTGTATCACACCAGATTTTGTATACTTATTCTTTTATTAATTTTCGAAGCATAGTCAATATCGTATTCATCATTCGCCAGAATCGCCTGATCATCGGCAAATAAGAGGGTTGTCAAACAGCTATCATCACTTTCTATCCCCATTCCTGAAACTCGTTTTCTCCACTGATACTGTGTTTCTTGGATATAGATTTTAAACAAGGTTAGTAACAGACAGCAACCTTGTGGAAGTCCTTTTGTAACAGGAAAAGGTTCTGAGATGGAGTTTCCGACTTGAACGGCACTAATGGAGTTTCGATAAATATTCCAAATTCATCGAATATACAGTGTGTTTCACTTTACATGGAAGCACCCCTGTATTTTCTTTGTTTTTGTATGAATCGATTTGAATTCTTTACCAGTTGTACAACTCACCAAGAGGCATCTATTCATGTCCTTGAGCGCAAATAACGTTATTAGCCTGGCCTACTACGATCAAGAACATGGGTCCTATTGTCAATATTTTGCATCGCGTTAGAGTTACAGCAAAAAGTTATTAATAAAGGTTGTTTAGAATCAAAAGAATACCCCAAATACCGATTTTCGTTTAATAATTCGAATTTTTAATTTTTATCCATAAATTTGTCCAAGTCCCAAATTTCAACTTTTAATTTGGTATCAAATGGTGCCATGGAGAACCAACATTTTCATTATTGTTGTAAACGTCATTAGCTTTTAATAATGGCTCCATTACGCTTAACTGTAGCTGAGAAAGTAGAAATAATTAGAATTACTGGTGAAAATGCAAGATCCTTAGAGAAGTAGCTAGAATATTTAATGGAATGCATTCAGGGCGTGCACCTATTTATCCTGGAACTGTTTCAGAAATTAATCAACTTTTTAATTTAACTGGAAATGTTTTTAAGCCCAGACCAAGAAGAATAGTTCGAGAGTGTCCCTTGGAGGAAATGATTTTGGCGGTTTATGACGCTAATCCTCCTGAGATATGGCATTAAATGTAACTATTGCACCATCGAAAATTTGCCGCTGCCTGCATCGTCAGAAACTAAGTGCCAGGAAAAATAGGTGCACGCCCTGGATGCATTCCATTAAATATTCTAGCTACTTCTCTATTGGATCTTGCATTATCACAAGTAATTCTAATTATTTCTACTTTCTCAGCAACAGTTAAACGTAATTCAGCCATTATTAAAAGCTAATGACGTTTGCAGCAATAATGAAAATGTTAGTTCTCCATGGCACCATTTGATACCAAATTAAAAGTTGAAATTTGGGACTTTGACAAATTTATGGATGAAAATTAAAAATTCGAATTATTAAACGAAAATCGGTATTTGGGGTATTCTTTTGATTCTAAACAACTTTTCTTAATAACTTTTTGCTGTAACTCTAACGCGATGCAAAATATTGACAATAGGACCCATGTTCTTGATCGTAGTAGGCCAGGCTAATAACGTCATTTGCGCTCAAGGACATGAATAGATGCCTCTTGGTGAGCTGTACAACTGGTAAAAAATTCAAATCGATTCATACAAAAACAAAGAAAATACAGGGGTGCTTCCATGTAAAGTGAAACACACTGTAGATAAATGAGAGTTGTCTTCCTTGTCATATTGATGAATTTAGTTCCTTGTCAGTTTGACATTTTGAATAAATGGTAAATTTCTAGTTATTTACAAGTGAGGAACAAATAAAATATTCAACAATACACCCAAGGTAACAGGTTTTACTGGCTCAAGAAGGTGACTGGCTCGCCAGTCATATCCTTTTATTCGCCAGTAAAAACCCTCTTACCAAGCTAGCAATGTTAAATAATATTGCTGGGTAATTTTTGCAGTCAATTATGTTGAAATTCAAATATTCATAAACAATATATACTCGGCTTCTTTTTACAAGCCTTCTTCAGTGTTTAAGCTTTACAAAATTTACATATTGAAACTTACATTGTTCGATTATGAAAACTTATTAGTTATTTACATGATGCGTATGGATAGTTTTACGTTTAACTATTTACATATTGAATTTAATTGTATTGTATATAAAAAAAATTATTTACATTATGTATAAAGATAGTATAATGTGGTGAAATTTACACACTACTTCATGATTGTTAAGTAATCATGTAAAATATCTTCTTTCTTCTCTTATATTCTGGAAATTAATTATTAATTAAGTTTTTCATAATCGAAACAATATAAGTTTCAATATGTACATTTTGTAAAGCTTAAACATTGAAGAAAAATAAGCCGAATATATATTGTTTATGAATATTTGAATTTTTCTTCAACATAATTGACTTCAAAAATTACCCAACAAATAATTGTTTTTTGAAATGTGAATAATCCAGTCGTAAACCAAAACATTTACTATTAAAAGTTATAGTTAGCAGCTGAAATATTTGAAAATGTCAAAATTGTGTTGCATTGCTGATTGCAATTCGAATAGGCTATAAGTGGATTGAGACTTGTTAGCATACCTGGAGGGACGTCTTCAAAAATATATTTCAAATTTAATAGATGTATGTAGGGTGTTTTATAAGTTGATCGTATGGGTTCTAGAGGTACTATTGCTATAAAAGAACTAGAAAAATTTCTAAATCCATTAGCCATACTTTTTTTTATTTTAGTTGATTAAATATTCAATTTTCCGAATAGTTATACCATTTTCTAAGCAAGAAACTTACTCTAGGTATGATTGGCAGTGACGTTTTGAAATAATTGTAAATTTGTTCATTTGCAAATTAAAAATTAAAATTCACACAGCCAAACAAAACTTTGTCATAGTTTGTTTTGTAGCAATAGCACATTGTAATATAAAAATAAATCGAAAAGTCCTCCAAAGTTTTTCCTCTCATATCAGTAGTTTCAACCGGCGTCAAGGAATTTAAGGAGAGCCGCTGAATTTGTAGTATTTTGAGAAAAAAAAAGTAACTATTAATTTTTGATTTTATTTAGAATAATTCTTCTACATAACATTTTCTGTTATCTTCAGGAAATAAGATAATGTTATTTCTTAGCAGAATTATTATATTCTTTTACATTAAAGGAAGTACTGCATTCACCCTAAAAATTTGAAATTGAGTTTTTTAACAGATCTTCACGTTTTAGAGTCCCCTGAACCCAAAAACACGTTTTTGTTCTTTGGTCTGTCTTGGTGTGTGTATGTGTGAACAGAATATCTCAAAAATGAAAAGAGGTATGACGTTGAAACTTCATATATAAGTTTTGTTTACTATCTAGATGCTACAAAAAGCTTTTGAAGAAAATCGCATAACCGGAATTATGGTGTTTACTCTTGTGATTTTTCAGTTTTTTCGATTTTTTCAAAAACGGCTCTGACGATTTTTTTTATCAAACTTTAGATTTTTATTACATTTTTGATATATATTGATGTATTGATTTGAGGTGATTTTCCAGTTGAATACCTCTAAAAAGGGTTTCTTTTGTTTTCTTTCTTTTTTTTTATGAACTTCTATTTTAAATAGAACACCCGGTATATTAGGACATTTTTGAATTCGGCTTAAAATTTTAGAGAATATTTGTCTTGTCTACTAACGCTCTATTTTGTATGGTGTCTGTAGAATTTTTCATTTTTGAAAATTTTTGGCTAATTATAAGATCACTGTAAAAGGAAGTTATGTGCGTGTATCGCACCAGATGTTTGTATCTACCCTGTATAATGTCACATGTTCTTTGAATTTAATGAGCGCATTTTGGTTTTTGGGCAATGCAGAACTTTTTATGAGAAATATTTTTTTTCATAAATGGACAATTTAAAAAGTTTCCCATATGCAGATAGCTTTGTGAGACATATTATATATACCAGGAAAGCCTTCTCCCCTCTCTTGAATGATCATCCCCAAAAGGAATGTGGCATTTCTCTTTATTTACACAAATAACTGAAGCTCAATTTATTCCCAAAGTGATTGTGTTGATAGGGCATATAGAACTATTCGACAAGCCTTATTTTTCCTCATTTTAATTTATTATAGGCGTAGACCTTAGTTATTTAAAGTTCGAACATGATAGTCTCAACCTATTTTACGGTACCAGCCTGTAAAAAGGTTACTGCAAAACTTTGCTTTCGGGCGTGATTTCACTCTGTGTTAAGAAAGTATGTACAATGATGAGCTTAAAATGGAACAGAACAACAGTAGATGTGGAAGCAGATGAATGTTTACTAGTTTTTTGCTCTTCTCGCCGAAGGAGAAGGAACTGTTGTAATAGTAAAAAGTCACCTCCTGAGATTTCTTCATAATCCCTAGATGACGAAAAACATGTTTTCTTAATTCCGTCCGTTTGTCTGTATGTTGGCGATATAGTTCAAAAACTGTTTGTTAGAGGAAGACGATATGTTGTATGCGGATTAGAAATCTGGCTTGCTCGAAACCGGTTAAATATAATGTACAAGGTGAGCACTTTAAAAAATCATCTTCATATTTTTGTTTTAACTCGAGAGCTATTAGTTAAATAAAAGTAATATTTTGCACATAACCTAGAGTTTTACCATTGACGAAAATAGGCTTATTTTGGATCCAACATATACAGGATGGACACCTTAAAAACATTAAATAATTTTTTCCTTGGATATTTCCAAAATGTTTAGTTTCAGAACTTCCACTTGCGAATGAAATAAGCCTTTTAGTGATTTTGTTTATTTCTTACGGTTTATATTTACTTTTTTATAATAAAAATATCAGCTTGCAATTAATTGTTCACTCGTAATTTTTTGTCTCGCTAACGAATACGTTTTCAAAGGTCAAAACTGGTAGAGTGTCTTAGGTAGTCTAATTTAGAGCGAATCATTGTCTAAAAATCAACGACTGAGAAAAAACACAACAAAATAAATGAATTTACTTATACATATTTATGAAACCACTACTGTTGAACTAAGTGGCGGCGTACATTATATTCAAGAAGTTATAACATCGTCTAAGTATCTCATCTTGAAAAGTAATTTTCCGAAAAGCTTTTCCAATCTACCGAGGCATAATATTATTATTGTGATATAAAAAAGGCATTGATGTTTCTTTACGTAAGCTCATCCAGGCTCAGGATAAATATGCATTTGCGTATTTGCATATGCAAATGCATACTTTTACCGTTTTATACAATAAATACATATTTTGAAGGTTTCCAATTAATGCTGCATATTTCTAAAAACTCTGATTTCTAGTTGTAATTGTTTTGAAAGTGTTAAGTACTTCCAAAGTAGAACAGCATGAAAAATCCATCTGTTCACATTTTTGGTTGGATTAAGCATTTCTGTTGATCCATACTAATCTTTTAATAGGAAATGCAAATTCTTTTTCGCCAATTCTTAGAAAGGTCTAGGGATTATGGCCCAGGTAACCTTATGCTTTGGTTAAGCCAAATTAATGTGACTTTATAACAAGCCGTGCTATGCTTCACTATACACTCTTTGACTGATTGATGATATTGTTCTGATATTTAACCAGAAAGTTGTGTAAAAGGGGCTTAGTGTGTTTGTAAATCTCTACTAATCCTTTTTTGTCACCTCTTTAAGTTTCATTTTGTAGAAGAGCCCCAAGTTTAGTTATCCAACATCTATTCTGCAGTCAACACTAAAATATCATACATAAAACGTAAGTCAAATCCCAAATTAATATTTAAAATGAGAAAATATCTTCAAGTGTACCTAGATCTAAACCAGTGTGTGATTGATTTTGAATACTTTACCACGAAGCTTTTATATCTGCCGATATACCTTTAGCTAAGTTACAAAAACCAAAGTATTTCTAGAGAAGTACATGAAGCGAAATATTCCTGACAAATCAACATTAATAAAAAAATTCGTTCCTGACCTGCACAGTGCTACATTGAATCAAATGTGATAAGGAGCATATTGAAGTGCATATTTTCAGTATTTTAGGTGCATATTTGCATGCATATATTCCAAATTTAAGTGCATATTTATCCTAAGCCTGCTCATTCCAATACATCTAGAGACTTCTTTGAAGAGGAGAAACATATTGGTTTGAATAATGTGCTATTTAGAGCATCCCTTGCATTAAAAGTTGGGTACATGTTAAATTCTTTCTGAAGTTTACTACCTGTGATGTAAACGATCTTTCTGAATTTCACTGTAATATAAGGCATATATGTTTTAAACACTATGTTTTGTTATTTGTGACGTCACAGAAAAAGGGTAATGTGTAGACTTTATATGCTAGCTTTATATCGGACGGTTTTTATCGACTGCATACGAATTTTAGGCGTCGTGATTGCTGGTTTATATTAAGAATAAACATAATACTTTACGCAAAAAGTAACTTTCTGAAAAGATTGTACTTGAATAGTTATAAAAACACCTAGACGAGGAACAAACAATAGGCACGCTCTTTCTGGTCAGAACTTGGATGGGAGTTTTATGGCTGCATCTCTCGGCGCCTCGTGGAATGGCTGCCACGGAAATAGTTGGTCCCGGATGTTATAATAACATCATGACATTCGTTAGTGGGGTTGGAAGTCCCCATAAAATGTACAGCGACGCCTATAATTGGCCTAACGGCTGTTGGCTGAGTACTACTAAATAAATAAACTAAATAAATAAGAGACTTTGTTTGAATAAGGTGCTATTTAGAGCATCCCTTGCATTAAAGGTTAGGTATATGTCGTCTTTCTAAAGTTTACTACCTGCGATCTAAATGATCTTTTTGAATTTCACTGTAATATAAGACATACGTTTTAAACGCTAGGTTTTTTTATTTCTGACGTCACAGAAAAAAAGGTAAAGTGTAGACTTTACCATTTACAGGTCTTTTGATGAAAATAACATATTATGAAGTTTTCTGTAAATTCTATATATTTTTTACAATAACACAGATAACTGCATGCCTACATTATTAATTTACATATATAGCTAAACAATTATGTCTGCATAAAAGGTTCTGTTTATTCATATCCATCCAACTCATGAATTTAAACCTCTTTTTAGAAACTAATATATAAAATTACCAGAGTTATCAAAGTTGATACTCTTGTATTTCAGAAATAGCAGTACAATTAAATCATACAACAATAATTTTGAAGGCGCATTGAAGAACGTAGTTTAATAGACTTTTTGTTATCCATCCGTCATTATATAAGCATGTGTATATTGTAGCACCAGCACATAAGCTGAAAATGTACTGCAATCAATAAATTCTGGAAAGAAGCAGAATATTAGTAACATTCTTCTCCATTGTGGTAGATTCATGTGATATTCCATTTTTTGTATACAGTATTGATTTTTAAATCAGAAGATGGAAGATAAAGGTAGCCTTTGTGATCTATCAGCGGGTAACTGCATTTATTAATATTTTATTTTATTTAATAACTTTCTTTTATGTGTATTTCTTCATAATCTATAAGCTGAAACTCTTTCACAAAAGCCAGACATACTCTTACAATAAAATGGCATACTTCAGCTTTAAAAAACAACCTTGGAAATGAATAAGCTTGGGTATTGATTCTAGAACCTGATTGTTATGCACAGCATCACGTTGAAGATTCTAGAACATGGACTGTAGTGACTTCTTCATTATTGCTTAATCTTATTTGGTTTCCTATTTACACTCATACAGGCTTTATAATTGTTAAAGTTGATCATTGAAATAACACACCAAAATAGTTTAGGGCACCTCAGCATTTGACTGGAAAATTATTATCTCGATTGAATGATAAAAACGCATAAGTGCTTAAATAAAAGAATGGTATTGTACTAATATTTTTAAATATATATTAAAATTTCCGATCAATTCTTAAAAGTAGCCGCCATTTTTCCATTCATATTAGGGAAGTCAGTTGTCAGAAGGTAGTACTCAAGCGGAAGCGAGCAAATTTGATTATTTATGTAGCTCTTGCAAACTAACATTCGTTGATAATGAAAAACTGAAAAGTTGCACAGCAATTGTGTTGAAAAATGACTGTAAACTTTGTCGAAAGCAATTTTCCTCCGAAGTGAAAAACTGCTCATGGCAGTTGCGTAAGCGAAACTCATATTTATCGCAAGACAAGTTCAGTCTCTACTTATTGCAAAACTTTCACCATTTATATTATTTTATACTCTTTCATACACTTCTCTCCACCTTCGACGCAACCGGCGATGCATCAAAAGAAATGGAGGGGAAAGCTCGTGGTAAGCGAAGTCCGAACGCATTAAGACGTTTAATGGGGCAGGTAAAGTTTTAAAGGGTGCCTCGTAATCGCCAACATTACTTTTACTTCTTGCTACAAAGAATATCTTGGCCGAAACATTTTAGTTATTTACGATCACACCATGACCTAAGTCTGGAGAACTGGGCGTTTAGGAGAAGGGGTTTGCTATCTTTATTGGTTTAACCTTGAAGCAACAAGTTCGCAATTTTAACCCTAAATTGTATATGATTCTAGAATAATGAGGTGCTGTAAGTTGCTTCTCTAAAATCGTTGTTCAACATTCAAAGGTATGATGTTCCATGTTTATAACGTTATGCATTACTTTTATTTGAATTTTAAATTCGATTACTAAACATAAACTCCATGATATTTTAAGAATCTGTTTTTTTACAAAGTATTTATGTGCGTATCCGAGCAACTGAAGCGAAATAACTGAATATGTTTGCTATTTCTTCTCAGTTGCAGATGGTATAGTTGACTATGAATATTCTCTAGAATCGATTGACTTTACTTGTGAAGTACTCAGGCAGTACATTGAAGTATTTCTCACGTCATATACAAGTAATGTTCAGCCATTGACGTTAAGTGCAAATACTTGACATTGTAAAAACGGGACAATCTACTGATATTTTAACAACATCTGTTTGCGTCTTGTAAACGTTGTACCACGTGGTCACATGTCGAATAGCTTACATTGTATAATGTATATAGAGTGATCAAATCAATTTCAGTTATAGTTTGCTTAGGCTCCATGTTTAAACATAATTTAACATCAGCAAAGTCGATATATAATCTATTTCACTCGATACGCTCATACGAATTTAAAACCGCAACTTCCAACAAAACGCGCTTGAATTGTGGATTCTAAAGTAAATTAATGCTATGCTATATGTGTACTGTCGAAGTGCAGTTTTGAGATAATTATCCAGTGACCGCCAAAAGGTCAGCATCAAATGGGAAATATTTTCATTTTTGATTTTTCATACAAACTTTACGGCAATAATTTGTGCTTGTCTGAAAACCTATTTAGCCCTTATCATATATAATTTGTACCAAAAAAGTGATATTTTTCGGAAATTAAGTAAGATTTCAATGAGATTTTTTTGGCGTATGTTAGTTTTAGCTAACTAAACCATCTTAAGACTTAAAAACTTAACAAGATTTAATTTTAAAATTCATTTTTTAGGTAGACTAAAGTTTTATAATTGTAAAAAATAAGAGAAAATGTAAATTATTTCTTTAGGTGTTTTATTATAGACTGAAAAGTAATATGTTCGCATAATTTTTACGTTTAGATGCAAGATCCTCCTCAATGGTAATTAATATACAGGGTGTTAATTAAGTACGTAGATAAACTTAATTCTAATATAAAAAGTTTATACAAACATGGGACCTAAATGGCCACCTCCGACCTCAATGCATGCGTTTGTGCGCCTTAGCATCGACTGGAGGACTGGATTTTATGAGACCAGCAGCTTTATACCTATCATATTCAACGCGTACAAGCGCTTTTGCATAGGGATTTGCCTTAGCGAGTAGCTTTTTGCACTTGGTTACAAAATAAAATAGCGACGAATCCATGGTTTTTACCCTAGGTATTGTTTACAGATGCTTTGCACGAAATGCAATCATGAACTTTCACAATAATCATGTATGGGCTGAGGAACACCCACAGACTATAATTGATTATACCATTCATAATGCACAAAATCCCTATTCAGGCCACGTATTAATTAGGGACAACACCGTGGTGTTATCATTTTGGTGTTTTTAATTTTGAGGTGTCAGCTGTCAATGTCATTCCATTTCTAACAAGTTTTTTAGGATACTCATTAAATACATTTTTAGTGTAATTCCCTTCTTGATATTCATGGTATAATCTAATCGAAAGCTCACTCGACGACTTTATTACCAAATACTTTTGCTTACAAACTCAATGGGTTGCTTTGTAGAAATACCAGTCGCCTTCGGCTCGTGTTTTTAAGCAACCCGTTTCGTGAGAATGCAAAAGTATTTTTGATAATTTACAGTCACTTCGTGGTATTATTACTGAAAACACTTCCCAGAATCAGTTTTCTGTAAATGTTTGGATTGGAATTGTAGGCGATTTTTTAATTGAGCCTTATTTTCTTTCTCCTATACTTAATAGTAACCAATATTGACGGTTTTCAGAAGACATCCTACCTGAACTCTTAGAAGAAGTTCCACTTAGGGAAAGGCGACGGTGGTGGTTAATGTCTGATGGTGCACCACCGCACCAATTTAGTTGCGCGTCAATATTTAGACGAAAATTATGCTGCTCACTGGATCGGACGCGCCGGATAACAATCGTGGCCGCGTAGGTCGCCCGATTTGAATCCTTTGGATTTCTTCGTTTGGGGGCGCCTAAAATCGTTAGTGTACAAAACTGCAATTCAGAATGTGGAAGATTTAATAAATTGCATAAAAAGGTCATGTACCATTATTAGAAATACCCTTGGTATTCTCGAACGAGTCCGCCAGTCGATGCTAAGGCGCACAAATGCATGCATTGAGGTCGAAGGTGGTTATTTTCATCATTTTATCTGAGACAATGCTGTTTGGTTAATTATTTTCATAGCAGTAGTATATTCAATTTTTGATTGTTTGTTATTAAATAATATTTTTTTTTAACTTTTTTAAACTGTATTTTGAAAAGAACTGTCCGGTTTTCGCAAAAAAGAAAAGATACATCTTTTGTGTAGTTTCAATGGTTGAAGCTAAACAACTTGTATTGGCTTTAATTTAATTTAATTTGATCAAACAATGCCACGTTATGAAATACTAACCTACAATAAGTTTACCTCTGCCTATAGGTATTTTCCAGATAAAAAAATTAAACTTCCAACATCCTGTACTTTGAAAACGAAGCCGTTTAGGTCGCATGATTGTATAAACTTTTTATCATAGAATTAATCAAGGAATCCCCCCTTAAAGTTTGTTTACGTACTTAATTAACACCTTGTGGATTGAAATGGCTTCTAAAAACTTTAATCTACCGCTGTTAATGAATTATTGTTACAAAAATCCTGTAAATGTTTTTTACAGTTGTCTAAATGAGGAGATTGTTCTTTATGCAGTTTACATGTGCTAATAATTTAAGAATTTTTTTTGAAAATTTTGGCCTAAAATTTTGAATTTAGATAGAAAATCACATTTTGAACAATTTTTCTTAGTAATTTTTTCTCTATCTAGTACATTTTTCGCAATTATTTTCAAAAATGTAAAGTTTTACACAAAACGGAAGTTACGTGACAACTTGGTTTGGCCCAATTGTAATGTTTTTCAACCACTTCCGATCGCCAAAATTTAGATTCTCTAAAAACTTTAAATAAAAAAAATTCCCATTTGATGCCAACTTTTTGGCGATCACTGCGTACTGTAGAAAATTAACTTTTGGAAACACGTTCATTTAATGTAAAATATAAAGGTTATTCTATATCTCAGTATAAATATGAGAGTTCTGAAAATGGCTACATTACAAATTTCAACTTTAAATGCATTTATTTACAACTGCTTGGATAAGGTGGTGTAATAAACCTCCATTACACCACTAGTGGTTTAATGGCTTCATTAGCTAACTGAAGTAGTGTCAAAAGAATGACATAATGACGTTTTCCTACTATAATATTTTTGAAAATGACAGATCTGACATTCTTCTTAATTCACTTTCCTCAATTTTGGGCAGTTGTAGATACAATTTTGTACAATACATGTGTGATAATTCATCATTAATATACTTGTATGCTTACATCACTCGTGCTACGCACTAGTTTGTAACTTACAGACACGTTTATTAATGATGCTGTTATCCCACTTGTATAGCAAATAACTATTACTTTTACGTTAATAAAAAATGTCAAGGTTACGCAAGTTTATGACGTCGCTGGACTGTGGCATTAGGTAGTCATATTCACGTTATTATTACCAGGAAATGTACGTAATTGTGACGGAAATCATGTCTTAATTGTCACGTCATTTATAAGTCTGTGTGCTACTTAGGTAAATAATATACTTCAAATTATAAACCCAGAGACGTCTCCTATATAATTTTAAAATAACAACAATATAAATTTTTTTAAGGCATACAGTAACATTGCTCTTCTCTGACGATTTGTATATGATTAAAATATCATTGCTACACACAAAACATACACATAAAAGTGCTCCACCTGTAATACAGAGTTCAGAAAACCGAGATTAAATTTGAGAAACTGTAATGACATATGGTACCTAGGACACATGGTATTCCGCATTGACCTTCTCTGTAATAAACAAGAACTTGGCATGAACGTCGTTAGTAGGGTTGTGGCAGAGTGAAATCTTTATGCTAGTAAACAAATATAAATAAACCCTTGTTGAACTATTTACAATTTATTGGCGATTAAATGTTTTTGATATGAATTCTCAATACACAAAACTATTGAGCAACAGTTGGTGGAGTAAAATGTAACCTTATAGACCTGGAAAAGTAAATGTTTGCATTTCAATGACAATCAGAGGTATCTCTAAAATAGGAATTCACAAACTTATATCGTGTTTGTATCATTTAAATGAAAAAAAAATTGATCAGTTCTGCTGGAAGCAGTACTTGTAGATGAACATAAAACACCATCGACAAATGAAATCATCCAAGGAAGATGTTTAATAAATTATTTTAATAAAAGTTTGTAGTACTTACAGATGACCAAGAAAATTGCAGAGAAATATATAAGAACTAGTCGGGCTTGGTACCTTTAGCGTTGACATTATGTTGGTCGTTTAGCCAGAGTAATTCAAAATTTTCAATCTGAATGTTGAAAACGATTCTACGTCATGAAGCGTGTTGAGATTTTGCTTTGGTACAACACGAAAAAGTAAAATAAAACATTGCGAATTACCTACAAAAAGGTACTTGAATCACGATGAGTAAGACGCTAGCTATAACTATGTCGGACTTACGAAGATGTTGAAATAAGTTTACTGCTTTGAAAGCAAGACAGGATTGTGGTACCTTGTTCTTCACCGTTGCTGTAGAAGCATCCTAGTTTACAAAAAAGCGTAAACGATTCAACAGAAACTTTTTCCACAAATGAGCGATATAGGTATTTGAATAGAATATTGCTATTGGTAACCCAGTTGATCATAGCTCAATTCTGTTTGAAATTAAACAATTTTTGAAATCTCCCGAGCCTAATTTGTAACGTGTCAAACACGTTTCTGCAATCTAGGACCCTCCCTGTAATTTACATACTGCATTTTTTCGTTAAACGAAGTGTAATATGTATTTTGGACAAGTGCAAAGGTGTTCTAGCGATTTTTCAAAATGAGAATTTACTTGCTTACGATACTCCATACTTTTCGTAGCTTTAATTTGATAGGTGTACATGCAACCAGTATAAGTAAAATCGTAAAATTTTCTGGAACTCGATCTTGAGATTACAGTACTTCGTCATAGCCGATGTATTACTTTCAACTCGATTATTTTATACAAATTTATTTTTTTCTCAACATCTCAATCAATCACGACTAAATCATAGTCATATGAAAGGTTTCATCAAACTAAATTAAGAAAAGTCGAGTATGTGATGCGGGATGGAAGTAAATATGATAACTCCGGAACGAAATAACGTATTAGGCTGATTTATTCGCCAGTTTGTGTGGAATATTAATGCAAAACTAAAAAGATTTTGGACGGGATCGGCCGATTGGGTAAGATGTCCGCCCTTGAACGATCCTTCAACAAAGTTTACATAATTTTGCAATCAGCGTACTTTTGTCCGATATTTTTAGCGTCATCTGGGGGGTGCAAAACATCAACGATTCCGCTCCCTACACAAGTCACACGGGGGTTATGAAAACTTCTGCAATCTCTTCCTCTTAAGTGGATCCATCTGCTTCAACGGAGCCTAGTTTGAGTTTGGAATTTATCACCTGAAGGCTTTGCTAATGGCATTAGCTGGCATCGACTTCCTGCAGCAGCTATGAGCTTGTTTGTGGGCTAATTGTTTCACCTCCTGCAGAAGCGTAAAGCTCTCAGATAAGTAGTGCAACTTATTGATTTGTGTTAATGGTATTTATACCGCAAACATGGAAAAAAAACTGTAGCTGCATTTAATATGTAATTGTACATTTTACTGGTTAAATATTTGAGTGTGTATTTGTATTGTGCACTGCTATGATAGCATTTATTTGGGGGTGCACCTTTCAAATAACTAACGCCTAATTAAAATTTATAATATTTCTGTACTGGTTACTATATGAAGCGTTGTTTAATAAATCCAATGCACACATTGATTTCATTCAGTGTCTGATTTTGTTACTGCTGCCTTTTGTATTTTAGGTATTGTGTTGTTGCCTGCTGCGATTATGCTGAGTTTATACGTTCTTGACTTATCTGAGTATACTTGTAATTGAAAAACTTGTTGGCGCTCATGTTATTTGGAAATTTCATCATTTAAAGAACTGCACACCGTTTCCCGTAGAGTTGAAACATTTAAAATAATTAAAGGAATATCTAGTTAACACGAAGGGGCACTAAATTCTTAGCGATTTTACCCATGAAAAGAATTAAAAATTAAATTACTTTAAAAAGTAATTACTTACATAATTAATTGCATTTCTTTTGCAATTAATGTTTAATCATGTAACTGTATTACACGTATGGCAATAATATAAATATATATATATATATATATACGTATATAATACAAATAATGTGTTGTTCCTGTATCAATAACCGAACAAGGGCGGACCATTTTAAATTTGCCAAGGGCGCCAAACGCCTGTTACCCCTCTGATGATGACCATTAAGTAGTTGCAAACGACAACTACAAGTGACGAAGCAATGCCATGATAGGTTGCGCATCAAGCATAGAGATTCAAAATGGTTTACGTGCTATTTGGTACAACGCATTCAGTAGAAAGAAATCTGTAACGAAAATATGTAAGTCGGTCATCAGGTCAATTATAATACATGGAGTAAGTAGAGGCACTACTAGATACAATAACAACTAGTAACAATGTAAGGAAATGGCAGAACAAGAAAAATATATTTTGTAACAAGAAGAATCTTACTCGAAGCGATATATAGAAGATGAACATTCAGAACATTAAATATTAACTAGCACATGGCCATGGCTAACACTTGATATCAGAGCACTTGGTTGGCATTCCGTATGGTTAGATCTTGACGTTGACTATAAAACATTTTAGAAATGTTTCCTTTATTCGACGTCCGTAGAAGAGTTAAATAATTAAGCACACCAAGAGAATATAAATAAACGTGTACGCCTTGTCAATGCTTATCTACAACAGTATGGTAGTATGATATGACTTTTCAATATGTAAGATAGCGAGTGAAATTAATTAAGAGAACTTGTAATTAAACAATTATGCCATGTTTTTTTTTTATAAAAATGTAGTCAGTTTATCTGCTGTTTCTGAAATGTATATACCTTTTCAGAAAATGGTTCACAGTACTGAAGTGCTTTCTCTTCGTCTTCTTCAACTTGAAGTCGATTAGTTAGAGAAATAGAGAATATGCAGCAATGCCGTTATTCTATGTGAAATACGACAAAGAAATAACGTGATATGTAATCACCTAGTTAAATCTATTCACAGTAGTTATAATGATAGGAAGCAAAAAGTAAACAATCAAGAGATGTATGTCTATAGCACGTTGGCTATTACCCTAGATGTAACAATAGAACTCAGTAGTTGAGATAACTTCCATAAGTATACGAGATACTCTCAAGTAGTATGCGAAACATGATTGGTTTACTGATTCAACAATAAAAATGGTATAAAGTGTTTCATAGTCAAATGTAAATAGAATATAAACATATAGTGTTGCAAAAGAGCAACGTTTTAGTACTTCTTGTATTTTTACGCAATATACAATTCTGCATAGAATAAATATAATAAATATAAGAACATATAATTATGTATTAAAATAAAATTCAATCTTCATCTACTCCAACTGCTTCAATCAAAACATTAGAATTAATACTTTTATATGCAGCAAAGTGCAGCGTGTGCTGTTTTAGGAAGACATACACGATCAATACTGGTGTAAGCCACAATTACTGGGACAATCTAAACATTTTTTCGTGCAACTTCAACGTAACATCATCCATGAAAAAGAACAAGTACCTCAGAGAAGGGGTAATCCAAACTCCCGAAAGCACTTCGGTGGAATTCGCTATAGTACGTCAGGTTATTATCCCAGGGCTGCTTGTCTTTGATTTCAAAGTTACAGATATGGTTGCAGCGATCGAGGAGGCCGCCCTCCTGGCACTTCTCCATCTCCTCCACCTGCCGCACGAAGCTGCACCGCCGCTCCAGCTTGTTCTCCCCGTCGGGAGGAATGAGGATTTGGGGTAGCTGGCTCTGGATGGACGAAGAAGGGTGCAGGCCTGCATGCTCCTGCACCAAGGTGCTGGGAGTGATGGAAGGGTGATGGTGATGGTGGTGGTGGGACTGATTCAGGTGGTTCTGAATGGGTATTAACACGGATGGGCTTTCTTTGATTCTAGCTCTGGACGGCTCCTTCAAATGGGACGTGCTGTGCCTCCTCGCTTCCGGTTGGATCGCGGGGGGGCGCAGCGCGAGCGCAGCGCTCCGCTCGACGCGGGATAGTTTTATCTTTGGTTCCGTGTAATTTTGGAAATGCCTGTTTTGAGGTTTGATATCGCCTACTTTTTGATTTTTTATCGCCTGCAGTCTTTCGTTTTTGTTTTGTTTGCGCTGCTTCTGGCGAGCTTGGCGGCTCGCCAGCGAGGCGCCACCTGCGGCTGCGTACATGATTTAAGTTGGCTTTGCGGTTATAAAAAAAGCGCGAACGAGATAACGAATGGCTTGTAATAATCTAAGCTCGAGTTTATTTTTGATTGACTTTCTGCCAATTTCCCTAATCTACCCTCTCACTCTTACTGGCCTCTATCTTAGGTTATTGTTGTAGTTTGTGCGTACACTGGAGTTAATAGAAAAAATCGTTATATCAACAAATTATCTGCTTTATAAAAATATTAACAAGTAAATTTGTTAGGTGCAAAAATATACGTATTTATTTCGAAACAAACTGTATAAGTAATTGATTCGGTTGCCAGATTGGATGTTTAGTGATTGCCCGTACTACCAACTTTCAGTTTTACCTTCGTATATTTGTGAGTTACGGATTTTGCTCTCCTAAACCTGACCATTTTGTTTTGATATCTCATAGTTTTGTATTGTAACAACAATATATTCCTCGCTAAGGCGGTCTAAAAAATTGTAATCATATAAAAATGAAGCGTACTTTACAATCTAACTATTACTTTTCCCATAACAACTAGAGTAATCAACAAATTTTATTAACAATAAATTCGGCGGTTTCTAATTAACACGTTCTCTAATAATTGCTGATCGACTACGATATTGTCATTGTGTGTATTGATAGAAAACATTAATAAACGCTCAATAAGACACAAAATATTGAAAAAGTATTGCTCAAAAGTATTTCTTAGTACTTGTTGCTCCTACGACGTAACAACAGAGTATTTCGTTGAACACATTGTCAGCCAACTTAAAGATAATAGAAACGGACTGAATTTAACCAAATTTGTTCGCTTCGCGATAGGAGAACGGAAACCAAAAACAAAACGGCCCTTCGATTTTATCGTCCCATTCTGTGACGTAAGTGTGCCGTTCCAAAGCGGTACTGTTTAATTTTGCAAATTGTTGGATGATAAGAATTCATATTAGATAATAAGGAAAATTCTTTCTAGAAGCATTCGATAAATGCAAATTTATGGAAAGCGGGAATAAAAAGACGTGGAAGGAGAGGGTATTACGAGTTTGCATATTCATCATAGGCGCCTCTGAAAACAAGGACATCTATTGGAGCTTCTGCTTACTGATGTAAGGCAAATTAATATTGACGGTTTGTTTACTCAAAATAAACCGACAGGTTTATGAATAACAATGGTCTCCAAATATTTGCCTAGCAACATTAAAGCGAAGCGAATATACGGCTATGACATTCTAAACAAACACATCGAAAACATGCAACAGCATTAATTAGCGTGCAATCGCAAAATTAAAACAATATACAATAGGGTTTATCATAACTATTCGACAGTGCTTACGTAGTATGATGCAAATATAATTACAACTGAATTTAAAATTTGTTTTGGAGTTATATATTATGGATGTCGAAAGTACGGCCAGGTGAAACCCTATTTATCAACGTTTTGAATGGCGACGTTCCGTAGTTTTATTTGGTGTTTTTACACTTTGGTTAATACAGCTGCTTTAGTAGTTATCAGACACCATAACTGTTTCATCTATGTGAATTTAATTGAACCATCGATCGTACTGACTCTTGAAATTGATGTTCTTCTATTTGCTTCTAAAGAACTAATACGACACCTTTTCGATTCTTTGTATTAATTTCTTAATTTTCCTTGATTTTCTGCAACCCACATTTCGTTTACCTTAAATTTTTACGTAATAGCCATAATTCTTTATATTTGGTGTTCTTCTTAATATGATCCAAGAACTATTTTTTAGAATCGCAAACATGACTTACCTCTTAGCATTAATAGGTAATTGATTCCATTCCAATAGTCAACACTTTTGATTTTAGTTTTCAACAGTTTTTCAGTATATTTTCTCTGTAGTGAACACTTGGACATTACTTTCTGTCTTCTTTTATCTTTCTTCTCTACGTCTCACCGCACAATTTATTCCAGATGTAAACCTCCTACAGCACACCCCATCTGTAGAAGAGTGACTTTAAGTTGCTTTGTTATTTTTGTTTTAACGTTGCATTATACATAAAATGTAATGTAAATGCATTCAAGTCTTTTACTATTTTTTTCGCATTAGCCGGAAAGTCTACATCCCTTATATTGTAGATATTCCTTGGTGAGAAGACGTCCATATCGGATAGTAAAACAAGAAATACCTAACTTTAAAATAGTCCATATTGTTAGTCCCTCTTTCTTTAACAGCCTTGTATTATTTACTTGTGGAGGTTGGCCACCTCCTGTTCCTCATTTCACATCGGTTCTGACTATTTGGTGCCAAGTTCTGCTTATTATTATTTACCATCGTTTAGTTTCTATGGTATCTCCAGCTTTGCTTGAGCATTCTCGGTTTCCATTGCAAAATCTGTGCTGCCCTGTCTGGCTATGTGTCCTGACAATTTCCACTGGTAACTGTATGCTTGATGACATCTTCAGTTCCTGTTCTGTTCCTGATTTCTTCATTGCGAATGTGATCTCCTAAACTCACCCCTAGTATGATCTCTTCAATGGCTTATTGAGTTGTTCTTAGCCCGTTTGCGGACTTAATTGTGAATGTCATCGTTTCGACGCCGTCTACCATTACTGCAAGGATGCAGCTGTTAAATAACGTTTTTCTTAAGGTTTATGGAAATTTACTCCGTTTCTTCCCATGTCATGCGAACCCTTCTGGTTGTCTCGGCCATTTAATTTCCTTTCCCAACTTGTACCATGTGTACGTACTAATTTCGTAGATTTTTTATTTCTTCAAATGCGTATTTTGATATCTTCAGTAGCCAAAGCTTTGGTTTCTTTCAAGTTCATTTTCAGACCCACTTCTTCAGATGCTGTTTTTAGTTCGTACAGTATTTCCTGTAACTCTTTCAGGCTACTACTAATCAACCCAATGTCATCAGCAAACTGGAAGTGGCTCAGATATCCTTCATCAATGTTTACTTTTTTTTCTAAGTACCTCTTTCATTGGTGGACTGAGGGTTGCATTTCTTTGTCTAACTCCTTTTGTTGCTCACATGTATCGTTCCTGATATCATGTCTTCTTCGACCTTAATTTAAAAAGTGGCGTTACCGTATATATATATTTGAGGAGTTTAGTGTATCTTGAGTAGATTATTGCATTATCAAATTGCTTTAAATGCACTATAGAGCTGTTTCATTGAGCTGTGCACTACATTGTTAGTGTTAAAATTATGGTTAAAAATTTAAATGTATACACACGTCAGTAACCAAATTTACACAATTACTAACTTTTTTGCTAATGAAGCTAGAACTTCCATTTAACAAAAGTTATCTTATCGAATAATGCGAATTCCTATGCTCATTTGTTTTTGTAAAATCGCAATTCCTTGTGACTGACTATTTTTCTAATATTCTAGCCTTTCCAATTAAGAAATTGAGAATTGGGCAGGTTTGACTAAAGAGTGTATAATTTTGCTCCAAGGTGACAATGACTATATTTTCTAATAATTTCAGTTTGGTTCGTGCATTTTCTGATTTAATTACTTCTTCATCTTCATAGCGTCCTGTCTTCTCAACAGATCCGTTTTCAAATGACTACCGACCTTCTAGATTTCTTCTTGCAATTTTATTTAGACTACGCATATGTTTGTTTAACATTCGGCTTAAAATGGTGTTGGAGGTAATTGAATTCATGATGACAGCTGACTTCGTTTGAGATGCAATGGAATCTTCCGAATATTCATCTTCTTGTTGTCATCCGTACCATCCACTTGATTGTTTCAGTTTTTGCTTTGGTTTTTGATAAATATTGCTATATCCTGTACCTGCTACCTTATCTCAGCATATCTTTTGAACATTGACCAGTTTTCTTTCTCAACATCTTTACTTCGTTATGTTAAGTGGTTTCACAGCAAATTTGTAAATCTTAATCTTGTTTCCTGTAGGCGAGAATTTGTTCTACATATTACGTCCTAGGCTTTTGTACTTGATTATGTTCTCTTTTATTGTGACGAATGCTTGAATTTCATAACCTATTTCACTATTGTTTCCTTTATTTCTCTTACAAAAGTTGTGTCTTTTCGTTGAACATTTGCATATTTAATATATTCCATGTTGTAAAACCATGCAGCATTCTTTACCGGTCAACAAGGACGATGTCTTAGTGTATATTTATTAAGATTGTCAACAACACTTTGCACTGTATTATGATCTTACACTGTTACTGGCCGAAAAGTGTCGCTATGAAATTTCCGGCAATTCTGCCATTAACTCCGAACGTCGTAGTGCGTTTCGTGCCATCTAATTCAGTTTTAGTAACGTTTGAATTTAAGAACGACGTACTTTTGCCTCCAAAATCCCGTGTGCGCAATTGCGAGATGGGGATAGCAGTTCGGTTGCTTTTCTATTAGGGAAATCTTAAAAATTCTTAATTTGATTTCTGAAATCGGTAATGGGACACATTTAGTCTGGTTGGTTTGACGATTCGATGCTCCAGTCTGTATCTTCTGGAATATGGTAACTTCCTGAATGTAAGATAGATACATGATGGCCCCCACAATCTGAGGTAAGATGCGGTTTTATATCTATTCCTACGTGGGTTCAGGTTGTATCAAATTTGTGTTCAGACCTTGTTACACTTTCCCGCTCTCCTCATTTTCATTTCTCCTCCCGTTTTGGTTTTGTCATCGGGTAAACCTGTCTTCACCCGTATGTTACCGCTTCGAGGTTGTCTTCATGCAAAGGCAAGACCTCGATATTCGCTGCCACTTGGACGAAGAATTTCACACCCGACTAGGTTTCTCCAGCACGCAACGTAGCCACCTAGATGAGATCTTTCAATTACTCCAATCCTCTGATTGCCTAGCAATGCACCTCGCGCTTTCTAAAAAAATTCCTGATTTGCCGAATTGCATCTGTCGTAGAAATTACTCGTCACAAAACTAAAGTTTAAAATGTTTGTTTGTGAAAAGCTACCATCGGTCGATTCCTCATTTCCTCTTTTTCATTTGGACAGTCTTTTCATTTCGTAGTATATTTTAGTTGTAATAAGAGTAGTAAACGGTTTATATGATTATATACACATGTGTTAGTGGTGATTATTGCAAAGATTGTGTGAACTCGACAATAATTTTTTTTTATATATGAAAACGAGGAGGTGCCTTCTGCGTTCGTATCCCAGAGTTAACGTAATCTACTGTTTTTCCTGAGTACTAATTGATGCTTCTCACTCAGGGCCTATCACTTTGCATATCATATCAGACACTTTCGTGTATATGACGCCGTGTAATATTTGTGCATCGAATCTCTTGTTAACTAATTTTTCAACAATTTTATGGGTTAGTTTTGCGTTCACGAACTCGGTGATATTGAAGTTTTTCGGTGTTACTAACGTCTTTCTATGCTTTATTATAGTAGTTGTGTTTGTTGGAATTTAACTAGCTTCTTTGGGTACTCCTTATCTCCTTTTAACCTGTTTTTGTAGTAACTCATCTCCTACGCGTGGTTCGATGGGGCATGATTCGGTAAATTATTGAACCTAGCGCCCTTAAGTATCTGCTAGATTAGTATGGCTCGTGCAATTATGTCAATGTGTTGAGTATTCTATATACCGATGGCTTCTCTCCGGTATTCTGTCTGAGCTAGTTGTTTGGAATGCTAACAGTTACGACGTTGATATTAGGCATTTTTGTTACCGTTATATTTTACCTAAAACTGTGTAACAGTAGCATAGCACTGAGTAAATCTTTTTAACCTATTTCCCTGTTTATTATTTTTTTGTTAAGAAGTCTGTTAGAACAATTAGCACTTTTCCCGTATCACGCAAGTAAAATTTTTAATTCAGCGGTGTACCCACTACTTTCGTCTATCAGACATTTTGTTCCGCCCAGTTCATATGCGGTTTCAGCTTACCGATTTCTCCGTATTTATTGTTGTTCTGGCACACTCAAGGTTCCCTTCGAGTTTCATGAGAAGTGTTGAGTCAGTATCTCATTAGCGCAACGCGAGAGAACACAGCTTAAGTAGCGCAAGTAGCGCGTGCGCCATGCATTCGGTTCGAGAATCTTCTCACGCAACGAGAAAGAGTCGTCTCGCAACTTCCGCCTTAAGGCTCTCCGTCCACTGGCCAGACACGACTGCATGAGATTACGATGCAACTACGACGTACCTACGATGCGATCGCGACGGCAACTTGTGTTATGCACATCAAAGCAACTATTGTTCTTAGTTTAGTGCAAAATATTTTCGAATGATGATGATGATAGACGTGGTTGTAGCTTACTGATACAGTCGAAATAAGGACAGGAAACCTAAATGGAAGTCCACGCTTACCCCTATATAAAAATAATAGAAAGTGCAATATTTTTATTTTATCGCAACAAGAGAACTCTCCCAACATGAGCAAAACCATGCCACCGAATGTGAAAAGAGAGCTTTAATGTACTAGTGGAAAAGGTTAAGTCGTCGATTGAAAGATGCGGCATCAATACAAGGGAATTTTTGTACTAGTTTGACATTCCTTATTTCATTTCACCCCGCAACTTCAACGGAACTAATCGCTTCGCGATGGGCACTGACAGTCGCGAACAATTATTTTGTGCAAGTTGCATCGCGATCGCATCGCAATCGCAGCAGTGTGCAGTAAAGTATATAAACCCATAGAACAATCTCCACGCGATTATCGCTTATGGGTTTCTTGTCAGTTGCTTCGCAATCGCGTCGTTTCAGTGAGCGGACTGCCTAAGAGGATCAAAACCTGTGTCGTTTATTTCGCGCCCTGGTCGCCTCGGCTGGGGCTGCGCTGTTTCGTTTAACTAACTGTGTAGAATTATCTTTCGCCGATTTGTGGGCCTACGGAACTGCTTCCTTTTTGTCGATTTTTGATGCCCCTTCAAGGAGTGCTGCACGCGTCGTGATGGATCGGTCTTGGGGTCGCTATTGAGCATTTACGTCATCGTAAGCTCTGAATTCCCGTCTATCGTAAAGTGGCAACTTCAAATTACGTCGTAAGACGGATTATCAGTGGGAATATCAGTCATAAACTTATTTGGGGCATACCTAACTTTCGTTTATCGTTTCAAGATTTGCCGTAACGCTTCGGAGTTCATTACCCTCGCTAGGAGATGTTAGAACCAGACCGTTTACGTCAGCAACTTCCCGGTTGCTATTGTGCAACTTCTTCAGGCATCTTCAGGCAGTTTGTTTGGGCCAGGGCGATTACATACAGTTGCCGCACGTCAAATGCAGCCAGCTGAGCTTCTTCAGGTAACAAGTTATTGTAGAGTAGTTTTATGCTATATTATGTACAGTGAACGTCTCGTCGAGTGTTGAACAATTCAGCGCACTTGTTTTTCACCATGTTATTTGCCGTTTGGTAAATTGAATTATTTGCCATCGTATTTCTTTGTTTGTTTAACGTAACTTGTGGCAGCTTCGCCCATGCGCCACATTAATGTATTTGCAGTCAAGTTTACTGTTTGTAATTAAGTCAATGTTTTGCGTAAGCTAACTTAACTAACCTCTTGGATTACTCTCAAACTTAACTAGTCAATTTCATGTTCATTGTCACCTGCACATATTTTATTTATTTCAATAGAGTTCATTGTCAAGTACTTATGTTTTTCATTTGTGTTTATGACATTTACCAGCGTTTTATGTGTACGTTTCAGTTGTAAGAAGGAGTTTAGCGCAGCTGCTTTATTGAGTTATTGTTGTAAGGTAAGTCGATACTGTACGCAACTCGCCGACCAAACTCTGCCAAGCTGATAGTAAAAAGGCCTGCTGACTTCCACATTCACAGTAGGCCTACCTATTGCTAAAGGATGTTGATGTTGTTTTTCCAAGGTATTCTGAATGTGGTGGCGTCCTTTATTTAACATCATTTACTCCTTTGTGCCAAAGAATAGCCCTAACTTTCCGATAGTAACAGAACCACGACCTTCTCGCTGAGCATCTAATAGCTGGAGCGCCTTGTTACAGCACATCTCGTAACAAGGTTGGGGCTGCGTACTCGGTTACTTTCCCGATTATGTCATAAAGTCGTTGTGTGGGTAACAGGTCTGGCTCTCAAGCGTATGATTTTGTTTTGCACGCTTGAGGGGCTGATCGTTTTGTCGTTAACGAGTTTGTGTGCGGTAACAAATCATTTTTATCACTGTGTTGTTCTCGCATATTGAATGAAGTGAAAAATAGTATTACAAATTATTCTTTTTTACGAGATTTCAACTGTTTGTCGTTGTTTTACTATGTGCACTTATTAAAAGTCATTTCAGGAGTCAGTTTTAACTGTGAGTTAAGGAAAATCATTTTGTTATTATTTTCGTGTGTACATTTGCTTGCTGTCTTTAGGTTTTCTTCTTAACAACTTCGGTTTCCGCAAATCGAACTTAAATTATCTAATCTGACACTAGCATAGTGTGAGTAGACGATCTTAGTATTCTTTACATAACCCATAAAGAAGATTATTGACGACATAAATTCATTGCAGCTGTTTCTTGTTAATAGAAGCTGTATTACAATTTTTTATATTTGTGTTTTGTAAGTTCTTTCAATGTCTGTAGCAGGGAAATAGTGTTAAAACTCTTTTTTCATTTACAAATTTGCATACAAAGTGGTACTCCAAGAATTGATTTCAGTCCAGACTGGACCAGCTGTAAGTTATCTTGAAACGTCCTTCTTGCTTTACAAGCAATGGTCATATTTATAAACTTTTGATATGATCTCATATTGTCGACATATATTTCGTATAATTTATAATAGGTATTATAAAAAACTTTTACCACCTATTCTATCGCTGTTAGTCTTGTATTTGCAATGTTTCTATAGTTTTTAGACATTATGCAAATCGTGCACATTTCTTAGTTCTGGTTCAATCCATTCTTGTTGATAATGAGATTTGACTGCATCAAGTTGGTTTCCCAGTTTGTAACCAAATACCGTGTTTTCTGTTGGCTGCCATGTCGATCCAATTCAAATCAGCTGTTAATTCCAAAATCAATGGTGAGTTACCGATGCAATCATATGAGTTTTGTTGGTCTGTTAGTGTAATCATACTGACAAAGTGTTACTTTGGCAAAAATTAAAATATGGTACAAAACCGATTTTTAGCTTTAGCTTTATTATTGGCAATCACGTTTGCCCTAATACGAAAGGGTCACATGCGAGCCTCGCTTGACCATTTCCATTTCACACAAATTGCTAAAAATCAACCTAGAAAGCTGCATACAAAATAAATCATGCATATTACATTTCAAAAGCAGCACAGTCAATATCAAAGCCAATTTATTTTACGCTAACATGCAAGCTCTAAATACAGCAACCACAGAAAAATTCAAACGCAATCATTCCAGCCTTGAGAATGCGTTTCATTTCCGGCATGGAAAGCTCAGAGTACGCTTATTTATCGGTTTATTGATCTCGAATGCATTTCGCTTTTTGAGTGCAACGTTGTTTCGTTGAGGTGAGGGTAAAGTGAAATATAGAGTAGGTAAGGTAATGCACATAAATAACACAATTAAATCTAGTGGGTTGGTATAACTGCCACTAGGTTTACATATCAATAGGATGGGCGATTTCGATGAGTGTTTACAGTTATTATATCGTGTGTTTCAAAAAAAACTTATTCGCAGCATGCCATGATCAAATTAAAGTTTGCCATAACTTAGTATATAACCATTGAAGCAAATGAACTACCATAGGTCAGACAGAACTAAATTACATCTTGATCTAGAACTATTTTTCTAAAAATATACAAAACACCAAATAAAAACCATTTTTATTGACTGTTATGATTAATATACTCGTTCTTGTTGTGCAAATACTACCACAAGTAAACTTAAGGCAGTGTAAACTTTTGTCTGTTACAATGACAGGTGTGTTTATAAACAATATGCAATCTGACATTCACCTACAGACTTAAGTTAAGACGACTAGATTTTCTATCTTTCTTTTCAAGTCCTACCCTAAATGAGTATCATTTATCGTTATTATCTTGTTGTTTATGTTATTAATAGTTTCGGGACATCCCTTTGTGTGGATGTTTTGCTACGAATTTAGACATTTGCATAATGGGTTGCCTACACTACTAAATTAATTAAATCGTAGCCTGTATAAACTAGCTGTTTGACGTCACTTTTGTACTTATAAAGTGCAGTACCTGATCTTAAGCCTTTACTAGATCTAACCAAAACTCTAAGCCAAAGTTTACCATCTGAAAAATTTAATTGGGGAGTCGCTAGGATGGAATCGGAGGTATTTAATAAAGATGGGGGCGGGGCGGCGGCCCTCCCTGTCGCTAGCGGCGTAGGTCAGAGTGCACTAGGTCACCCTGGCAACAGACAGCTTAGCTGCAGTTCGTTGAGTCCTTGATGTTGGATAAAAAGCGCGAGCGTGATCCCAGTTGCAGTTCGTGCCCATTGTTTAAAACTTCCCTAATTACGTCGCTCGTCAAATTAGATGAATATCGCTCTTGTAGAAGTAATTTACGAATTTATATGAATGCTGAACAAACCGGGGATTTATATAGAGCCGTCAACTAATGATAAAGGCGGAACACAGGCAACCCAATTAACTCTCATGTATGAACTGCAACTATAGACTTTTTGCTATGGATGTACCATAGTAGTTAATCACTACGTGTATCATTAGCGAAAACGATAACCTTTAAAGAATGTTGCTGTTTTGCGCAGAAAAAGTTATCAGATACAATATCAACTAATCACAGTGTTCGATCATAAACCTAAAAGCGATTAAATGTCGCCGTCGCTGAAGTAACTGGTCACACAATAATAATAATTAATAGTTCAATAGATTGTAACATAAACATCGTGATAGAATTTTTGCGACAGTCACATCCACATTAATCAATATGAAATGTGATTGATAGATCATGCGCAAGCAGATATCTATATCCTTTTATATACAGGGTGGTAAACTTACACTTTCCCATAAGGACATCAACAGATGTTTCAAAAAAACTTTTGACAGTTTTAGGATGTTTATGAGATAGTGCTATTACATTTTATATAACAGTGCCTAAGATGCTGAGGTCAAGTCAAGATCATCTTGTTTCTGTAGGTAGAATAATATATAAATATTTAATTTTCAACAAAAAAGTACTTGGGTTCAATCTTAATCGTAGTATTTTATGTAATCATGTAGGTAAAGGCCAGTGAAGCTGCGAGCGTGCGTCCGGCACTGTGAATCGTAACGGATTAAACTTGCTTTGGCCGTGATCGGGCTTACTTCTCTAAGTCGTTTATGATACAACAATAAGCCTTTATGTGACTTAGCTTTCTTGGCCGAGGTTTTACTAGAAAGCAGATTTACTCTGCTAGCTTAGGTTCGAATCTTACCGACTGCAATACTTTTTCGCTGTACGAATTAATGCACTTTCCATTACTGAGTGTTTACTTTGACTGTTTCAGCTTTAAGATTAAGGAGCTTTAAAACCGCCGACTCCCGATCGAAGTTACTTGGTCCCTCATCGGGCTTTATTTCTTTAGTGCCATCTAACGGCAATGTCATATAGTTTACTGATACACTTATGATGCGGTGCCATTGTGGAACGAGCATTTATTCATTACAATACATAAGCTTATTCACTAATCCAAATAATCAAGAAGGACATACTAAACAATTTGTCTAGGGTGGGTGATATAGTGTGGAGGTTGGAAAAGGACCCGGGAAGTATGAGTACCACCTAGCATATAAAACAGGCTTAAAGTGGAAGAAGAAGAAAAGCTAAAAGTAGTACAAGCAAAAAAACTGACTAATTACTTTTGAAAAAATTATCTTAGCTGATGTTTACACCGACGCAAAAATTTTCCGATGTCAGAATATTATTTCCAAGCTGCACTTAAATTTCGTTGCTGAACATCGTAAACCACTGGCGTCGCTACCTTGCGTAAAAATCAAATAACTATAGCGTGTTGCAGCTCACTTTAACGGCCATTAAATTGAAAATGTATTTTTAAATATTTCATGAATAAATGTTTACTAGCAGCATAATAAAATACCATTACACCAAAAATAAGTGAATAATATGAAAAATGCTTGAACTCTAAGTAATTTTGACAAAAGCACATTATCTATACTAGTTAAATTGTATGATGATGCTATCAAGATATATTACGGTAAGACTATATTTATATACACAGTGCTATAGCAAAAAGATCATCAAGGGTCACAAAGCCTAAAGCCATTGCTTTAGATTTTCATTTATTTCAATTATTAATTTTCAGTTCTGTATAGCCAATATTTTGACACATAAAACACTTGATGATTAAATTTATGTAAACAGCTTTTTAATACACACTAAACAACCCGATTGAAACTTCTAATCTAAATGGCAAATATGCGTATATTTATTTTCATTTAATGTTTATCGGCGAAGTTCTCGTCTTCCAGAATGATTTAATTGCTGCCGATTGTTTTTTTACATATTTAATTCGATATCCTTTATTATAATTATTTCATTGACGCGATAAATTACCAGCTGCTGCAGCAAGCTTCCGAAAATTGATGACATAAATTCGGCTGGATATGATTAATATAACTGCTATTATTAAAGTAAATTAAGTTTTGGTATTATAGAATATTTTCACACCATTTAAAGGCAGGTTTAGACCGAATTAAGTATAAAACTAAAAATGCACTGTCTTAAAATACGCAAAATGAATTTCGTACTTGGTATTGAATTGAAAATGAATTTAGGGCAAGGAACATAATTAAAGAAAGAATATAAACTAATTGTCTTATTGGTTTCTACACTACTTCTTATAGAACTCATCAATTCAAACAAATAAGTCCTAATAAACATGAGTCCGATGCGTTGTTTCCAAGATACAGGGTGTTAACGTTTAAAAAAAAAACTCGGGCGCCTCTATAATAAATAATCTAATTGCACCAAAACATGATCCTAAATAGTAGCAATAAACGTCCTAAGTTTCACTAAAATCGGCTAAGGGGTTTTTGAGATGTTAAAGCATTTTGGTTCAGGGCTGTTTTTTTAAACGAAGGTAGATACAGAAAAAAGTCAGGAGACAAAAAAGTTGCATTTTTAGTTGTTTTATTAAGCAAATATATTAAAATTGCATAAAATCTGCTGGGCGTTATTTTTTTGTGAAAAAATCTAATCGACATGCCCCGAGGGCGCGCCCCTGGAATTGCTAGGTCAAAAAGATAACTCTAACGTTATAAACAAACTGTAAAGATTTTATTAAAATCTGCGAAGGAGTTTTTAGATAACAATAATGAATGGATTTTTTTAAAACTTTAACACCATGTACCTCGGATACGAAGCGTTTCCGGATCCAAGTTTATTACGACTTTTTTGTTTGTATTGATGAGATCTATAAGTGGGTAAATATCCGAAAGTATTTTTTAAACACCCTGTATATATGATCAAGCGGTTATGTAACGAACGACTTTCGGAACTGGACTGCGTCATAGTTAAGGTAGAACAAGATGCTTCATCAGGAGTAAAATAAACGACCGCAGCACCACAACGTGTAAACCACGCTAGAGGCGAAACTGTTTTTAGAAAAGTAAGATGTCAACCACACCAAGCGAAACTTATACCGATCGCAAAGAGGAAGCCGAAGTTTATACTCGGTTGAATGATGGATGGAAGGGGATAGTTATTGTCTCGATTCAGATTGTTGAAGTATTTGTAAATGTCAATGGCTTAGCTAATTTTTCTACTAAAAAGAACAGGAATTAGCAGATAATAAAACAGAAGTTTTATGAAGAAGGATCTTATAGTTGGTATGGCGTGGGTGTTCGGCGATGGCTGATGATCATGTGAGACCTAATCTAAGAAAACACTAAAGTTCAGAGGAGATACTGGATTTTACTGAACGTCCTGTTTCACCAATGTAAACGGCTTTACAGCTGAAAGAATCTCTGTAAACAACTTTTGATGACAAGGTGTTCAGTTTATCTTTAGATAAAAGGAGAATCTATAAAACCTTTATCGGAAGTTTGAACACTGTTTTTTGTTTTATTTTCGTAGAAACTTTCCTCTGCGATGGGTGACTTGGTAAATATAGGGAAAAAGTACTATTGCTACGAGATCAGCCGTTTTCGGAGGTGTGCGTAGCTGTGGATAAAGATAGCGATTGATGGCGGACTGTATATCTCTAATACAGTTTCTAAGAGCATTCCGAATATGATTCAATTTAGCCTGAATGTTGAGATATGCCAATGTGTTGACGAGAAACATGTATACATCCAAAAAAAGAAGAACCGCTGCTTTCGATCTTCATAATCAAGTTGACGTCTGAATGTTGACTATTAAGGTGGTTTAAGGAGACTGACAAAGTCTGTCCAGATGGTAAAGGTATCGTCAACGTTTTGGAAACAAACCTCTGACGATTCCAAAGCTACGGCTTCGAAAATTTCCATAAAGATATTGGTTACGACAGGTAAATGGGACGAACCCATAGCCACACCAGAGATTTATGCAAAGAACTGTGCTTGAAATACGAAATAAGTGGAAGAGTAACATTTTTCTGTAAGGGCAGATAAATTTGAAGGTATCTCACCATGTTTCAATTATAATGTTGGATTTTAACTGCAGAATAGGAAATAGTCATTTTTATAAAGAAAGGAGTGACGTTTAAGCCTACAAGCAAATCTTCAGGGTGAACACTTCTAGTGGATGTAAGTTGGACTAAAGTGATGAGTTGTGAACATGTGATTGGTATTTACCATTGAACTACCTAAGGATATTGGTTAGATAGTTTCCGAATGAGTAAGTTGGGAATCTATGGTAATGACAATGGGCCCGAGAGGAATGTTCTGTTTGTGAATTTTGGGAAGACCATAGAGCTGAAGTGCAAGAAATCAATTTGCGGAAAGACATGAAAAATTTGTAAGAAAAGTTCCTTCTTGGATTTTGAAAATTGGGTTGCCGGAAAGTAGGTCAAACAACAATCTTGGAGTAACAACCTAACCTTGTTGATGTATGTACTTACTAAAAATGTGATCATAATCCAACAGTGGTTACCAGAGCAAGGTGAGAGGTCTTCAAATCTACCTCCTATAAAAAATGCCTCGCCCATAAGTATAAAAAAAAATAACAAATTTATAGTCAAAAATATTAAACTATGTCACCTGTTTGACGATTTCAAACTAGGAACCGAACTTAAGCAAGAAAATGAACAAACAACCTACACTGATAATATTGTAATTACTTAGTGTAAAGACATTATTATTTACTGCAATTGTATTACTAATTATGATAAATTACTTCTATTATGCTTCCGTCATCTGAAGGTCGCATTTTAATTAATTAAAATAAACTATCGCACTTACATTGTGACCCCGGTTAGTCTTGTGTTCCAAAACGCATTTATTCTGCTTTGTCAGTCTTCTTCGTGCTACGCTATTATAATTTAAGTGAAAGTGAACTGAAAATTCCTTCGTTTCGTGCTAATAACAAGTTCACTAAGCTAAAATAACACAGCCTATCAACATGCGATGTTGGTTTATCAACTCCGTAGGCTGAACCATTTAAAATCGCCAGAGCGAAGGTAATAATTTATTACACTTTAAAATTTCAACTTGAGGCGCATAGAAATTTATTTATTATTCAGTCAAACATTTTTCTGGACACCTTTTAGGTGAGGGGGGAAAAGTCAAATTTATGGGCTCCGAATTATAAATGTCTTATAGATGTCTTTTTAATAACCAAACCACTGGTTGAATCACAACCGTTTTGTCCAAGAAAAACATTGGCTAAATTTATCAAAATCCGATGCACATTGTAAAATACTACTAACACGTACTATTCGCTTGAATTGTAAAAATTGAATAGTTTATTGCAACAATTCGATACGGTATTTAATTACATCGACCACATTAGCGAAAAGCATGCCCCAGAGAAAAGTCGTAAACCCCGGCGATTTTATTAGCCGCTTCCACTTAGCATTATCTGCCCTTAGTTGAAGACGATTTACTTCTACCGACCCCATTGCATTAGTTAATTACTCTCGTGCGTTTGCTTTTAATATTTCTAGTCACGAAACTGCAAAAACTTTCAGACGAAGTTCGAGCGCTCTCCTCTATTGAAATAGAAAATTTTCCCTAGGAATGTTTGAAGGGTTTTATTCAATACTAGCTGGCCCGGCAAAAGTTGTTTTGCCCAAAAATAATTTGTCTCTGACACCCCGTTTAACCACTATAGAGTTTTAATTGTATATCATGTTCATCGTCTTGGACTTAAAAATATATGCTACTTTCTAGCTGTACCCGCGACTTCGTAAGCGCGAGGTTCGTTATTTCTGTATTAAATAATGACTAATTAGTTTCTGTCATCCCAGCCCATCTTATCCCATCCCATCCCCGTCCCCGTCCCGTCCCGTCCCGTCTCCTCCTCTACCATCCCATCCCATCCCTTCCCGTCCCGTCCGTCCCGTCTCGTCCCATTCCTTCCCGTCCCATCCCGTCCCGTCCAGTTCAGTCCCGTCCCGTCCCGCCCCGTCCCTTCCTGTCCCTTCCCGTCTCTTCCAGTCCCGTCCCGTCCTTTCCCGTCTCGTCCAGTCCCGTCCCGTCTCGTCCCTTCCCGTCCCGTCCCGTTCCTTCCCCTCCCGGCAAACGTTGTTCTGTTCAAAAATAATTTGTCTCTGAAACCCCGTTTAACCACTATAAAGTTTTAATTTTATGTCTTGTCCATCGTCTTGGACTTAAAAATAAATGCCGTTTTCGCAATCAACGTCCTAAAAAACCTCAATAACGACACCCATATCGATTTTTAGGCTTATTTACCCCATTTCACCTCTTAAGGGGTAGCGAACCCGACAGACGTTGTCCTGCCCGAACATTGATTTGCCTGCTATTAGCGTGTTCCGCAAACGTTTTTCCGATATTCGAATTTTCGATTTCTTTCATTTTAAAAACATGCTAATAGCTACAACTATTTTCATTATCCGTAGCGCGCTGGTCATCATTGCGGTTGGCACGTAAAGTAGATACCCGCGCAGCTGACTGTCTTCGACGACCTATGTTAGCTCGTCGTGCCTTTGGCATTGTAACGGACACTATAAAACGACACCGAATTGTTTTCACAATCACTTGTACACAAACGAAATTTGAATGTCTGACTGACTGACTGACTGCGACGACCCTGCATTCGCTTCGCCCCCTGTGGGTGCAGGTAGCGGCTGGGCCTCCCAGGTCAAAACTGTCCTTCCGAGAATTGTCGGCACAAACAGCACAATAGCTCTGATGCGGATTATGACATGATTTTATTTTCCGGCTTTCCCTTTGGATTTTTCCGAATTTTCTTTTTTGCTAAACCACCTCGGGAGTAAGACGAACACAACAAAAGAAAAATCATCCAAATCGGTTAAGTCGTTCTCGAGTTTTTGCGTTACTAACACACTAACAGACGGCGATTCATTTTTATATATAAGATTAACTGCAGTCCGTCGACACAACTTTAAAGTTATCTGTCAACCGAAAAAATATCTTTAAAAAATGCGATGGAAATTTTTTTCCTATGACGATGTTATAACTTATAACTAGAATACTAAACAATATGAGATGATACAAGTTACCTGACTAATAGAATTCTTTATTCTCTAGATTAAAGTAATACTTTATTCCCCTACAGCTGAGTGTAATGACAAAAACAAACTTGTATATCTGATAACGTATAATAAAACTGAATATCAAAAAATTTAGAATTACGTTTGCCCCTTTAGTAATCTATTGATTAAAAATGCCTTCACTTCCCGTTGCTCGCCTCAGGCATTACTTATATTACAGTTTCAGAATAAAAATCTTTCCTTACCTTCTTTGTACTTAAATATATAACTAGCAAATATATTGTTATATAGGTTTGATTTTATTCGAGTAAAGTTGCATTTTTTACGAATTTTAAATTCCAGGCTAACCTGACAAGACCAAATGTCACGGATAAAATGACGAGACCCCAGGACGAGTCTTGTTATCTGGCAGTTTGTTGAGTCAATTTACAGATTGGAAATCAAATTTGAGAGTAAACATGGAACTTTAATTTGGAGAAAATCAAAACATCGACTGTTGTTTGATATCAGAATTTAACGAATAGATAATTGCGATGTTGTTGTCATGATGGTAAAAAATAAACAATTTTTTATCCACTTGCAAAGTTATGGACAACTGTGTCCACTATCAAGGTGAGAAAAGTATGGTAACCTATGAAGTAGGTACATTAGAAATTATCAGAAGTAAACATTACAATATTTATTATTTATATCTCTTGCTATTTGAACGTCGTCATTTTCAAGTATATAACTTAAAGCAGTAATTAAAGTATTTACTGTTAATTATTTTCTGCATCGTATTTATTTTTGATCAACAGTTCTATAAGTATAATGTTTACGAAATAGGAGGGAATGTGTGACCGTATAAATTAAAATTTTGAAGTGGATAAAATGTATGTTGTGGATTTATTTTAGTGTTTTGAAAAATAATAGCCTTATTACTAGATCGATTTTAAACTTATAAAGTGGCCCATACCTACCAGTGAGTTAAACCATAACTCACTAGTGAGATAAAAACCAGGTCACTCAGTACTGTATTGTTGGTAGCACTGTCAAGCTGTCATATTTGAGATTTGCAGGTTAAGATTGGCGTTAGTCTGTGTCAAATAACAAACACAACCTAACCTACTAACCTCAAATTTGATAATTATAAATGTGTTTGATCTTTCGTTACTGTCCAATTTGTCAGTATGACTTTTAACTGCTGTTAATACAAACTTTATATTATTTAGATATTTATTGATTTATTGATTTTGTAGGGCACGCGTGTGTTATTACAAATAATACACTCAAGAAATGACCCCTCTTGGCCTGGCGGCCTCGAGGGCTCAACTTTTCTCTCTTGGATTATTTGTAATATAACACACCAATACCATAAATAAATATTAAAGTACGACTTGCCATTGACTTGATTAACATCAAATAAATAACGTTAAGCAAATACTTAGATATGCCTCAGCCATGGAAAATAATTGTGTCGCAACACTGGGATTCCATTTTTAAGGTCTATGTTCATATACTTCATCTAACCTCGACTGTAAACGAGGTGATTTAAATAAATCGATCTTTATTTTAAAGCTTTATTAAACGTCCCGGGTGGTGTAGCTTGAACAACTTAAACTCCCGGCGCCTCGTGGTACGGCTGTCACGGAAATAGTTGGTCTCGGATGTCATAATAACATCATTACAGTCGTTAGTGGAGTTGGAAGTCCCCATAAATGTCCAGCGACGCCTATAATTGGCCTAACGGCTGTTGGATGAGTACGAAATAAATAAATAAATGTCATGGTCATAGCTATAGACAACACTTACATTATTTAGAAACCAGACATGATTTAGGAGTTTAGTGTTGATAACATTAATATAAATACATAGTTATGAATGGGCATAAGTGGAATTTCTTCAAGATTGACATTTTAAAGTTGCGTAAGAATTTTTAGATAGCTTGTGAAGAAAGTACTAGTACGAACAACAAAACTCCAAGATGAAATATTGAACAAATGGGGCACTGCTAATAAATCCGTTAGTAACAGCTGTTTAATCTTGTCTTTAACAGATTAACCAGATATAAATTTATAATTATTCATTTAAATTTTACGAAACATTCTAAAAATTAAAAGCCACCAAAAACGCAATATTGCATTATGCAAGCGCGGCGACCTACTCACAGTCAAGTTTAAACACCTCGCAGTCGCCGCTCAGCATTTTTACACGGCTTCGCGTACACAAATTACGCAAGGCCGTGACAAGGTTTAAATGCCTACAATCGCAGCTCAGCATAAAAGACGCTCGAGTTCATGGAGTCCATATCATATCACGGAAGCAAAACCGCTGAGTATTGTTTTGCAAGACTAGTAAATTAACCTACTGAATATAATACATTGCACCTGTTATTAGAAATGAACTTTGTATATTACTATGATCTAAGCAAATTTGTTTGTATATATAGAACAATTATTTTTGTAATAAACCAGTCTGCATTTACTTGTTAGATTCACTTACTGCGTCGCTGTGGGTCCAAGCCTATAAATAATTAAGGGATGTGAGGCTGCATCTCACACAGTGACGAATTATCATCCCGTTAAGTGGCATGACTAAGCTGTCTTAAAGCGGAAACTGCTGTCTCAGTTCTGCGCTTAACATAAGGGATGGAACCAGCAAAATAACGTAACGGACGCCTGATTTCTACAGCCTCCAGGCGAATCTGTTCATGGTCCTTCGAGCCGGATCTGTCTACAACTAAGAAGAGGTACATCCCGAGAAGAAAACAACATCTACCAACCCACCCGGTTCCCCGAAAATGGCAAACAATATGGAGGAATTCAATCAGCTAGCTGTCGCCCAAGAAGAACTCGGCCAGAAGATCACGCAGGTATTTTCCAACAGCAAAAAGGACCCTGCCAGCCGAAAAACAGAAGCTTACATCGCCAGCCGAAACAAGACGCTGGACGAAACTTGGAACGCCGTGACCAAAAATCACGCCAAAATGGTGCAGCTAAGTATTCCTACACATAATTATTTTACCACAGGGTATTACGAACAAATTAAAGCCATCTACTGCGAAGCAAAAAGTTATTTGCAGAGCTGTTTAAAGGCAACTGAAAATCCCGACCCCTCTGAAACTAGGAGGCGAGAGGAAACAGTTGTAAATCCCGAGCAAAAGGTTCGTATCCGAAAACTGCAGATTCGGATGCAGAATTTTAAGCAATCTTTGGACGACGCCGAACTGGAACAAGCACTCGGAAGGCCCGCCATCACAAAGAGGGAATTAAAGGAAGAATGGGACCGGGTGATCGAGATGGACGAAGAAGTCATGTCTAACGAGATGGATTCAAACCAGACGCACTTCAGTCCTGAATTTACTACGTTGAAAGACAGGTACCGAAATTTAATTAATTTGTTACAAGCACCAACAAGGAACGAGCAAGCATCAGCCATCTCGCTTCCTCAAGTTAAAATCCCCATATACGAGGGAAATTATGAGGAATGGGCCACTTTTAAGGACCTATTCACCAAATTAGTAGATGACAACCAAAACATGGATGATGTCATCAAAATGCAGTATTTAAAAACGCATGTCAAGGGAGAGCCCAGCCGACTAATCCAGCATCTCGCAGTGACTCAAGCCAACTACAACACCGCTTGGAATTTGCTGCAACAAAGGTATCAAAATAATCGCCTTATTCTAACCAAATTGCTAGACACCATCTTCGATCAGCCGGTCCTCTCCAAGGAATCAGCCCAAGGGTTGAAAAGATTGCATGACTCCACTAAGGAATGTGTGGAAGCAATCAAAAATTTGGGCATTTCCACCGACAGCTGGGGTCCGTGGATTAACCGAGTTATTACTCGAAAATGGGATCCTGAAACTAACAAATTATATGAGCAGTCGCTTCAGTGCCCAAATGAAGTTCAGGATCACCACACTCTAATGGCCTTCTTACAAATGCGGTTCCAATCCTTGGAATCCATTGATGGAGCTCGAAGACCAACTCAGGACAAGCCACAGAAAAATTACGCTGCCGGATATCTCAACTGCAAGATGTGCAATGGGGATCATTACATCGATAACTGTGGTCAATTCCAGAGGCTCTCCACCCACGAAAAGCAAGAAGTGGTAAGAACCTACCGATTGTGCTTTCGATGTTTGCGACACGATTCTAATATACAATGTCGTTCGTATTATAACTGCAAAATCTGCCGCTTTCCACACCATACTCTGCTTCACAAGGCACAGCCGCCATCAAAGCCGATACCTGCTCCGAAGATGAAGACGTTTTCTCACGCAGCAGCCATGCAGACCTCCAACGCTCCAGAGAAGAAGCCAAAACCCACAATCATTGCCGCCAACCTAGGCGCAAAGAAGAGCCAAGTGCTACTGGCCACAGCAACGGTTCAAGTTAAGGCAGCATCCGGGATGACTCATCTCTTGAGGGTCTTGATAGATCCAGGGTCTCAAGGTTCCTTCATCACCGAAGCCGCAGCCGAATTATTAGCGCTACCCAGGACCAAGGTTCGAGCAGAAATCTCCGGAATTGGGAACAGCGAAACAAAAGTCGCAAAATGGAAAATCACAGGTTTGATTACGCCAAGATTTCCAAGTAAATTTTCCTTACCTGTTACTTTACTGGTACTTCCCAAACTTACAAAAACCATGCCTTCATCACCCATTCCGAACATAAAAATGGATGCCTGGAAACATGTCTTCATCGCCGATCCAACCTTCAACCGACCTGGCCCCATAGATATACTTCTAGGCGCTGAAGAATATTCCCAAATAATTCTCGAAGGAATCAAGAAATCCAAAGATGGCATCCTAGGACAGAATACCGAATTGGGATGGATCTTATCAGGAACCATGGGAAGACGACCTCCCACCAGCCTTAAGGTCAACACCATGGTTGCCAAAATTGAAGAGGATGAGCAGTTGCAGAAATTCTGGAACATTGAAGAGGCTTCTCCTCAAAGGAAACTTTCCCCAGATGATCAGGTATGTGAAAATAGATTCACAGACACAGTCCAGCGAGACGTAGATGGAAGATACGTAGTAAGGATTCCATTCAAACAAACTCCAGTACACATAGGAAGGTCCAAACCCTCAGCATTGGCACGATTCATACATCTGGAGAAGAAATTAGGACAAGATCAAGATCTAGCAGTCCAATACAAGAAATTCATGCAAGAATACTTGGATTTAGGACATATGGAAAAGGTGGCAAAGGAAGATGAGAATAACGGCAAGTATTACATTCCCCACCATGGCGTCATCCGAGAAGCAAGTTCATCAACCAGGCTTCGTGTCGTTTTCGATGCCTCTAGCAAGGCCTCTCACGGAAAATCCTTAAATGAGATGATGTACGCTGGACCTAAACTTCAGCAAGAACTGGTCGACATTCTACTTCGATGGAGAACACACAGGATTGTTTTTTCTGCAGACATTGAAAAAATGTACCGACAAATCAGAATGAACAACCAAGACCAGGAGTACCAAAGAGTCCTATGGAGATTCGACAAATCACAGCCAATCAGGGAATATAAGCTGTGCACCGTCACTTATGGAACCGCATCAGCTCCCTATCTTGCCATTCGAACCTTGCATCAACTCGCAGAGGACGAAAAGGTCTCATTTCCATTAGCTTCAGAAGCAGTGAAGAAAAATTTCTACGTGGACGACGTGCTTTCTGGGGCCGACACTGTGGAAGAAGCGATCCAACAACAAGGTCAGCTCATTTCCTTACTAAAGCGTGGAGGCTTTACTCTACATAAATGGTGCAGTAACGAGTCAGCCATCATTCAAGAACTCCCAGAAGAGTTAAAGGAACAAACATACCTCGAAATAAGTGAAGACGGCGTAAAAAAGTCCTTGGGCATTCACTGGTCTCCATATGAAGATGTTTTCTGTTTTAAGGTAGACGTTAAGCAACAGGAATCCACCAAACGCACCATACTATCCGAAGTTGCCAAAATTTTCGACCCATTGGGATGGTTAGCACCCGTCATCATCACTGCCAAGCTACTCATCCAAGAACTATGGCTCGAAAATATCAAATGGGATGACCCAGTGTCTGAAAATATCCAAGGCAAATGGGAGACGCTCAGGTCTCAACTCAAGGCAGTGGAAGAAATTACCTTACCAAGGTGGTTGTTTATCAAAAGGGAATCTCTAGTAGAGCTGCATGGATTCTGTGACGCCTCCGAAAGAGCTTTCGGGGCCGCGATTTATACCAGAGTCACCACATCATCCGGCCAAGTCAAGGTATCCTTATTAATAGCCAAATCCAAGGTGGCACCAGCCCGAGCCAAGACGACATTACCAAGACTGGAACTCTGCGCAGCAGTACTCCTTTCCAATCTACTTCGAAGGGTAATTGCAGCATTAGACCTTCCTAAGGTGTCTATCTTCGCATGGACCGACTCCATGGTTACATTAGGATGGATAAAAGGAGACCCGGTACGATGGAAGACGTTCGTCGCGAATCGAGTAGCCGAAATCAACAATCAAATTCCGGCTCAACATTGGAACCACGTCAAATCCGAAGAGAATCCTGCAGACGTCATCTCCCGAGGCACTAGTCCAGAAAAACTAAAGAATCATCTCCTATGGTGGGACGGACCGAGCTGGCTAGTTAACAAGAGTTCATGGCCGTGTCAACCAGACACCGCAACCACCGAGGAAGAAGCAAGAAGTTACACTGTGCATCAAACTACCATTCATCAAGACGAGAACGAAGTCGTTCATCGTTTTTCTTCTCTAACAAGAATGGTACGAGTCATGTCACATTGCCGAAGATTCATCAACAAGTGTAAGCGACTTCCCACCCAATCAGGATGCCTATCAGTGAAGGAAATGGATGACACCATCCTCCTACTCGTTAAGGTCATCCAAGGAAGTGATCCTATTTTGAGGGCAACAGGATCTCAACTCCGGCAGAACAAATATGTGAGTTCCAGTAACAAGCTTGCCAACCTCAATCCCTTCATCGATCAGCATGGAATAATCCGTGTTGGAGGAAGATTAGAAAATTCCACCTTGTCCTTCAATGAAAAACACCCAATCATACTCCCGTACTCCAGTCATATTTCCAAACTAATAATCCAAGAGGCGCATCTACGCACGCTGCACGGTGGCACCCAACTCACTCTCTCATATATCCGAAGAAAATATTGGATCATCAACGCGAAGAAAGCAGTCAGCTCCAGCATCCAGAAGTGTTTCCGATGTCTACGATACAAAGCAGAGGCAGCACAGCAACTGATGGGAAATCTTCCATCAACCAGAGTGAATTCAACTCCTCCATTCTTCCATTCCGGAGTGGACTACGCCGGCCCAATACAGATCCGAACATCCAAGGGAAGAGGGCATTCTTCGCACAAAGGGTACATTGCTGTTTTTGTCTGTCTATCAACCAAGGCAATCCACCTAGAGGCCGTCAGCGACATGACAACCAACAGCTTCCTAGCAGTCTTCAGGAGGTTTACTGCCCGAAGAGGACGCTGTGCACACCTATACAGCGACAACGGAACAAACTTCGTTGGCGCAAGAAAAGTGTTGGACAAGGAAACCCGCCAAACAATTGAAGGCCCAGTTGTCCAAGAAACCTTAGCAACCGGTGGTACCCAATGGCACTTCATCCCTCCAATAGCCCCTCACTTCGGAGGGATATGGGAAGCAGGGGTAAAATCAATGAAGCATCATCTGAAGAGAACTATTGGCTACGCTACTCTCACCTTTGAAGAGTTAACAACTCTTCTCTGCCAAATTGAGGCCTGCCTAAACTCACGTCCTCTATGTCCACAAGGCAACGATATTGAGGACACAACTGCTCTGACGCCAGGCCTTTTCCTAATAGGGAGGGAAATCATATCGCCACCAGACCCAATCAACACTCCAATATCTTCAAATCTATCGAATCGTTGGAGGATAATCCAAAAGATCAAGCAAGATTTTTGGAAATCATGGAGCTCGGACTACCTTCATGGACTACAGCAACGAAACAAATGGAAGAAACCATTGGAGAACACTAAAGTTGGAGATTTAGTGTTAATCAAAGAAGATAGTATCAATCCTAGTAAGTGGCCTTTAGCAAGAGTCACTGCAACTCATCCAGCAGCCGATGGATCAGTACGAGTAGTGACGCTCCAGAAATCAGGAGGACATCAGCTAAAACGATCCATAGGCAGCATCATTCCATTACCAGCAACTACCGAGGAATCGCAGGAACCAGAGGCAGAAGATAAAATTTCAACTAACATTATCCAGACACGATCATCCCCAGCACCAAGGAAATCTGTCGCGTCCAAATGGAAACTGCTGTTACTCATCTTTACCCTTCTTACCACCAATACATTAAGTAAAGCAGAATTTAATATCCAAAAACCAGACAGCGGGTACTATGTAGAACACATTGGACACGGGAAGATTGAGAGAGGAACATTCCGGATCGAAATCCAGTTCGAGAGGGGGAAGATCGAAGAAGACTTCGAAACAGTCACAGACATGGTAGACAAATTCGACAATCTCTGCGACTCTGCAAAAGAACTGTCCGAAGACACATTATGCAAGACACTGGTGCATCATCTTCTGGAACAGAAAAAGCAAATGGAATGGATTAGAGATGGTATGGAAGAAATAATAACAAGACGAGAAAAAAGAGGAGTCCTTGGCACAGTATTAACATCAATTTTTGGAGTCAACGATGAAGTCTATCAAGATATAGACAGGCTAGACAAGAATCAACAGGAACTAATAAAAATGGACAGTCAACAATCCAAATTCTTGCTATCAGCACTTTCCAGGTTTAATGAAACCGAAGAACGAATCGACAAGAAGCTGGAACATTTCCAAGAAAAATTAAACCAAGGAATCCGGGCCATTAACAACATGGACAAATGGTATAAAGCAACCGACTCCAACCGACTAAATATTCACATCATCAGTGTGTACCAAGTCGCCACAAATGTAATTAGTGAACTGTGCAACTACCATATTCACATCTTAAACGTTCACTTCCAGCAAGGTAATCTGTACGAGCTAATAACACCTGCTCAAATTAAACAGATCCTCGCTAATGCAACCAGTAAACTTTCACCAAATTTGGAGATATTACCAACGCCAATTCTAAAGGTTGACATTGGGCATGACGACATCTACATCAACGTCCAAGGGTATTCCATCATAGTGGAAAAAACGGAATACTCCTTAATTAAAGTGACACCAATTCCTCTCCAAATCAGCAATGGATCCTACTGGATGATCGATGTGCCGAAAGGAATCTTCGCTGTGGATTACAACCTACAAATGTACTTCCACGAAACAGATGAAGAATTCAAAGAAGAGCTACAAATTTCTCCCACTACCTATGTTTGCAGTCCAACGGTAGTTAAAGGAATTGAAAACAACCCAAACTGCATCATTGACGATATATATCACCGAGTAGAAACCAGTCAATGTCTCCTACGAAGACATCGCATCCAGTCCATTATTTGGAAACAATTGTACATGGAAAACACCTGGCTATTTGTAGTCAGTAAGCCAACCCGCATAGCAATCACTTGTAGTGGAAACAGGGAAGAAGTCACCGTCAACACTACAGGTGTCATTCAAATTTCATCGGATTGCATCATCCAAACTGCGAGGAATACATTAACCCCAAGGCACAACAGAAAATACAAGATCCTGGCTGGATACTCCAAGGCTATCAGTATCAATATTACCAACCCAATCACAACAAACTCATTTTCAGAAATCGCAGAGGAACCTGTACTAACTCAGTCAGACCACTTCGAAGACCTACAAGCATCGCAGTTAGATTTCCAGGAGCATATAAAAAACTTCACCTGGAAAGCCATCCGACATCATTCTCACCTGTCTATTGGGGTCACAGGCAGCCTTTTGGGAACCGCTGCCCTACTAGGAGCTATCTACTACATTCGGCAACGAATAACACGAAGGAAGCCACCACCCGCACAACCCCAGGCAGAAGAATATCCTCTCAAAACGCTCAATCTCGAAGAAACAATATAATTTATCGGTTTGCTTTTTTGTGGCTTAAAATTGGCAATATGTTTAATCTTGTCTTTAACAGATTAACCAGATATAAATTTATAATTATTCATTTAAATTTTACGAAACATTCTAAAAATTAAAAGCCACCAAAAACGCAATATTGCATTATGCAAGCGCGGCGACCTACTCACAGTCAAGTTTAAACACCTCGCAGTCGCCGCTCAGCATTTTTACACGGCTTCGCGTACACAATTACGCAAGGCCGTGACAAGGTTTAAATGCCTACAATCGCAGCTCAGCATAAAAGACGCTCGAGTTCATGGAGTCCATATCATATCACGGAAGCAAAACCGCTGAGTATTGTTTTGCAAGACTAGTAAATTAACCTACTGAATATAATACATTGCACCTGTTATTAGAAATGAACTTTGTATATTACTATGATCTAAGCAAATTTGTTTGTATATATAGAACAATTATTTTTGTAATAAACCAGTCTGCATTTACTTGTTAGATTCACTTACTGCGTCGCTGTGGGTCCAAGCCTATAAATAATTAAGGGATGTGAGGCTGCATCTCACACAGTGACGAATTATCATCCCGTTAAGTGGCATGACTAAGCTGTCTTAAAGCGGAAACTGCTGTCTCAGTTCTGCGCTTAACATAAGGGATGGAACCAGCAAAATAACGTAACGGACGCCTGATTTCTACAGCCTCCAGGCGAATCTGTTCAACTATAGGAAAAAAACCTTGATCATTTTCAATTTGTGAGTTAAAACAGATGAGAAAAGTTATTTAGTTAAACATATGAGGATACATCTAAAATAAAAACCTTATTCTTGTTCAATTTGTGAGTTTAAAACTGCTGAGAAAAGTTATTTAGTTCAACATATAAAAATACATACCGGAGAAAAACCTTATTCTTGCTTAATTTGCGAGTATAAAACAGCTCAGGCAGGTAATTTAGTTCAACATAGGAGGCTACATACAGGAAATAAACCGTATTGTTGTTCAATTTGCGAGTTTAAAACAGCTACGAAAAGTAATTTACTTAAACATATGAAAAAAACTATAGGAAAAAAACCTTGATCATTTTCAATTTGTGAGTTAAAACAGATGAGAAAAGTTATTTAGTTAAACATATGAGGATACATCTAAAATAAAAACCTTATTCTTGTTCAATTTGTGAGTTTAAAACTGCTGAGAAAAGTTAGTTAGTTAAACATGAAAATACATTCAGGAGAAAAACCTCATTCTTGTTTAATTTGTGAATATAAAACAACCCAAAAAAATCATTAAGTTCAACATATGAGGATACATACAGGAGATAAACCTTATTGTTGTGTAGTTTGCACGTATAAAACGGCTGAGAAAAGTAGCTTAGTTCGACATATGCGGATTCATACCGTAGAAAAACCTTATTCATGTTTAATTTGTGAATATAAAGCTACTCAGAAATGTTCTTTAGTTAAAAGTTAATCTTAATCAGGCATAAATTTCAATTCCAAAATTTACGAAATCCAGTCATAACTTTTAAAATACAATTCTAATTTCATAAAGCAGGAAGTTTAACGGCCGCAAACTGCAAACAAGCAACTTACGCAAATAAACGACCTACTATCAGAGTTCAGCGTACGTACTTGCAGACAAAGCGGAAACAATACTGGCTTAATGCTGACAGATTATTATGAAATATTATATCGCCACTGTAAAATATACTTCGTAGTAAGTAAGCAATTATGTTTTTTATAAATAGACCGTTTATTTTTGTAATAAAACAATCGACATTGACTGTTTGATTCAATTACATCGATGCTACCCTCTCCCAAACCATAAATTCGTAAAACGTGAGGTTGGGTTTTAAGGGTAGCATAATTATCGTCCCTTTAAGTGAGATTGACTACATTGTCTTAAAACAGGGGTGCAGTCTCACTCCTGTGCTTAAAGTATTAAGGACAAGGAACCAGTGCAAAGTAACAGAAACTTGATCCAGCCTCCAGGCAATTCTGTTCATGGTCCTTCTAGTCGGATCCATCTCCAATTAAGAACAATCACATCCCAGGGGTCACCAGCATCCAGGTCCCAGAAAATGGCGAATAATATGGAGGAAGTGAATCGATTAGCTGTCGCCCAAGAAGAGCTCGCGCAGAAGATAACACTTTCCAACAGCAAAAAGGACCCTGCCAGCCGAAAAACCGAAGTCTACATCACCAGTCGTAATAAGACGCTGGATGAACTTTGGAACACCGCAACCAACAATCATGCAAAAATGGTGCGGCTAAGTATTCCAACACACAATTATTTTACGAAGGGGTATTACGACTAAATTAAAGCCATCTACGGGGAAGCAAAAAATTATTTGCAGAGCTGTTCGAAAGCTACTGAAATTCCCAACCCTTCCGGAATTAGGAGGCCAGAGGCAATAGTTGAAAATCCTGAACAAAGGGTTCGTATCCGAAAATTACAGATTCGAAGCCGAAATTTCAAGCCAGCCATTGTCGATGCCGAACTAGCACAAGAATCAGGAAAACCCGCCATCACGAAGAGGGAACTGAGAGAAAAATGGGATCGTGTTACCGAGATGGACGAAGAAGTGTTGTGTAACGAGATGGATTCAGAACAAACACACTTCAGTCCTGAATATACTACGTTGGAAGACAGAAATAGAAATTTAATTAACTTACTACAAACACCGATAAGGAGCGAGCAAGCAACAGCCATTTCGCTTCCTCAAGTCAAAATCCCCATATACGAGGGAAATTATGAAGAATGGGCCACTTTCAAGGACCTATTCACCAAATTAGTGGATGACAACCAGAACATGGACGATGTCATCAAGATGCAGTATTTAAAAACTCATGTCAAGGGAGAGCCCAGCCGACTGATCCAGCATCTAGCAGTTACTCAAGCCAACTACAACACCGCTTGGAATTTGCTGCAACAAAGGTACCAAAATAATCGGCTTATTTTAACAAAATTGCTAGACACCATCTTCGATCTGCCGGTCCTTTCTAAAGAATCAGCCCAAGGGTTGAAGAGATTGCATGACTCCATCAGGGAATGTGTAGAAGCAATCAAGAACCTAGGCATCTCCACCGACAGTTGGGGTCGATGGATCAACAGGGCGATCACTCGAAAATGGGATCCTGAAACTAACAAATTATACGAGCAATCGCATCAATGCCCCAATGAAGTTCAGGTTCAATTAATGGCTTTCTTGCAAATGCGGTTCCAATCCTTGGAATCCATTGCTGGAGCTCGAAAACCAATACAGGAAAGACCACAGAAGACTTATGCTTCCGCATCTCTTAATTGCAAGCTGTGCCATGGAGATCATTACGTCGATAACTGTGGTCAGTTTCAAAGGCTACCCACCCAAGAAAAACAACAAGTGGTAAGAACCAATCGATTGTGCTTTCGATGCTTGCGACACGATTCCAATATACCATGTCGTTCTTATTTCAACTGTCAAATCTGTCGTTATCCGCATCATACTTTGCTTCATAAGTCACAGTCACCATTAAGGCCATTACCAGCCCAGAAGATGAAGACATCAGCTCACGCAGCAGCCATGCAGACCTCCAACGCTCCAGGGAAGAAGCTAAATTCGAATATCGTTACCGCCAATTTAGGCGCAAAAGGGAGCCAAGTGTTACTAGCCACAGCAATGGTCCAAATCAAAGCAGCATCCGGGATGACCCATCTCTTAAGAGTCCTAATAGATCCCGGGTCACAAGGTTCATTCATCACGGAAGCATTAGCCGAATTATTGGCATTACCCAGGACCAAGGTTCGAGCAGAAATTACAGGAATCGGGAATAGCGAGCCAAAAATTTCTAAATGGAAGATTCCAGGTTTAATTACACTTTTTCTTTACCTGTTAACCTTCGAGTACTCCCTAAACTCACTAAAGTCATGCCTTCATCACCTATTCCAAATATAACTATGGATTCTTGGAGCAACATCAACATTAATCTAGGCGCCGAAGAATACTCGATCATTCTAGGAGTAAAAAAATCAAAATATGGCATCTTGGGACAAAACACAGAGCTGGGTTGGACTTTATCTGAAACCATTGGACAACAGCATAACGACAGCATTAGAGTTAACACCATGGTTGCCAAAATTGAAGAACACGAGCAGTAACAGAAATTCTGGGATATAGAAGAAGTACCCACTCAAAGAAAACTTTTTCCAGAAAGGGGAAAGTATGTGAAGAGAAATTTACAGAAACAGTACAGCGAGACGTAGAGGGAAGATACATAGTGAAGATTCCATTCAAGCAAACTCCAGCGAACATGGGAAGGTCCAAATCCTCAGCATTAGCAAGATTATTACATCTGGAGAAGAAGCTGGGACAAGATCAAGATCTAGGAATCCAATACAAGAAATTCATGCAAGAATACTTGGATTTAGGACATATGAAAAAGGTAGAGAAGAAACACGAAAACAGGGGCAAGTATTACATCCCTCACCACGGCGTTATCCGAGAAGCAAGTTCCTCAACGAAACTCCGCGTCGTTTTCGACATATCGTGCAAGGCTTCCTATGGAAAACCTCTAAATGAAATCGTGTATGCTGGACCAAAACTTCAGCAAGAGCTAGTCGACATTCTACTCCGATGGAGTCGTTTTCTCTGCGGACATTGAAAAAATGTACAGACAAATCAAAATGGACAGCCAAGACCAGGGGTATCAAAGAATCTTATGGAGATTCGACCAATCACAGCCAATCAGGGAATACAAGTTACGCACAGTCACTTATGGAACCGCATCAGCTCCCTATCTTGCCATCCGAACCTTGCACCAATTAGCAGAGGACGAGAAATCTTTATTTCCATTAGCAGCAGAAGTTGTGAAGAGAGATTTCTACGTGGACGATGTGCTTTCCGGAGCTGACACCTTGGAAGAAGCAATTGGACAGCAAACCCAACTAATTTCCCTATTGAAACGTGGAGGTTTCACTCTACGTAAATGGTGCAGCAATGAGTCAGCTATCATACAAGAACTGCCAAAAGAATTGAAGGAGCAAACATACCTCGAAATAAGTGAGGACGGCGTAAAGAAGTCACTAGGCGTTCATTGGTCTCCATATGAAGACGTTTTCTGTTTCAAGGTGGATGTAAAGCAAAAGGAATCCACAAAACGCACCATACTATCCGAAGTAGCCAAAATTTTCGACCTATTAGGCTGGTTAGCATCTGTTATCGTCACTGCCAAGCTACTCGTCCAAGAATTGTGGCTCCAAAATATCAAGTGGGACTACCCGGTTTCAGAAGGTATCCAGAGCAAATGGGAAACTTTCAAATCTCAACTTAAATCGGTGGAAGAAATAACTTTACTACGGTGGCTACCAATCAAGAAGCACAAGTAGACCTGCACGGATTCTGCGACGCTTCCGAAAGAACATTTGGGGCCGTGGTCTACACCAGAACCACAACGTCATCAGGCAAAACCAAGGTAGCATTATTAATACCAAAATCCACGGTGGCACCAGCTCGAGCAAAGACAACTCTACCCAGACTGGAACTTTGCGCAGCAGTACTACTTTCCAATCTATTACAAAGGGTAATCAGCACTAGATATTCCTAAAGTATCCACCTTCGCCTGGACAGACTCCATGGTTGCACTAGGATGGATAAAGGGAGATCCAGTAAGATGGAAGACTTTCGTCGCAAACCGCGTAGCCGAAATTAACAATCTAATTCTAGCTCAACATTGGAACCACGTCAAATCCAAAGAAGATCCTGCAGATGTCATCTCCAGAGGCACTAGTCCAGGAAAACTAAAGGAACATCTACTGTCGTGGAATGGACCAACCAATGAAGAAGCAAGAGTCTACCCTGTGCATCAAGCAACAGATCATCAAGACAAGAACGAAGTTATTCATCGTTTTTCCTCTCGAACAAGAATGGTTCGAGTTTTATCCTACTGCCGAAGATTCATCAATAGGTGTAAGCATACAGCCAGGGTGCTCATCGGTTAAAGAAATGGACGACACCATCCGCACTCTCATTAAGGTCGTCCAAGGAAGCGATCCAAACTTAAGGGCAACAGGATCTCAACTACAAAAGAAAAAATACGTGGAATTTTGTGGCAATTTTGTTCAACATATGAAGACACATATGAGAGAAAAACATTAGAACGATAACCTCGGGGTGATTCAAAACTTGTCTATGTATGAGAATGTGGGAGTAAATAAAGATGTCGTTGAATTGTATGTAAAGTTATATTATGTATTAATATTGTACTTATATTTATATTATATGTACAAAATAGAATTGGAAAGATATAAGTTATGTAATTCAGCAATATTCCGTTAAGCATTAAACATATTTAAGCATTTTTATCTATTTCAAAACTTTTCTTATTTCTATGTTATAAAAATTAATGTAACATTAAACTTTCTTTTAATTGTACAGGATTAGATATCTAATACCTACTTTACATTTAATAAAAATTTGATGAAAATTTTTAGACCAATAATGCATGATAATGCAAACTTTAAAATTATTTTATAGTTCCATCAGTTAGGTAAGTAGAGGATGTTCAAGTGAAGTGCGTTAGTTGGTAACTTAAGGTTAACAGACCTAAATATATACATGGTGAGGAAAATGTTACACAATGTGGCTATAACTTTTCAATATCGATGTAAAAAAGTTTTTAAACAAAAGTTAGTAGGCAAGAACTACTTCACATGGCCGTGACTTTGAGTTTATTTTACATCAGCATGTGGAACTACAGGAACATGCAACTTTTTGAATAAGACAGAGATATAATTTTTATTTGAGTTGAGAACTTAATGACGAACTTTTCTAAAAAGTTACTTACGCAACATGTTCATCTGCATGCTACCATAATTAAAAACATCTGGCGATTCAAAAAATTTAAAAAACGTCATAGGTTGCTATTTCCAAAATTAAAGTTGCATGCTCTTATGTTTTCACGTAATGACGTAAGAGAAATTCAAAGTTCATCATTCATTCATTACCTAACCGTTTGGTTTCGAGGACCATACGAAAGGCGCGGGAAGTGCAACGCAGGTAATGAGCCACATGCCACTTACATTATGGTCCCCCGCATAAAAGTATGTTTAGCCTAGTAATTTCAGTTAAAAATATTTTGTGACTACACTAAAATAGTTATGTGTGCAACTAGTTTTGAAAGTCATACTTTTTTACATGAATTTGCAGTATGATTAACGAAGGCGAAAATCTAAAAGATTTTTTACATTTCTATAGTGGCGTAAATAAAGACCAGAGAGCAAAAGCAGGAATATCAATTCTTATTAGAAAGCAGTTGACTAAACATATTAGGATTTGAACAAATAAGATTAATAAAGGTCGAACTGGCAATAAAAGGATATGATGAAAACTGACAAAGAAAACTCAAAAAAGGCTAAATTAAAAAACACTTTTATTGATTCTTTTTTCCCAACTTCTGCAGCTTCCACATCCAGATCTGCATTATCTTCTCCCGGAACCAGTTGTTCAAGCAGTGCTTCAGTGGACATAATTGAAGTGACTCGAGATGAAATATTACCTCCAGAAGACTTTTTTGAGAAAAGCGAAACTACTGATAACACAAGAGAGGCTAGTCGTTTTGCAGTAAACCCAAAGCCTCAATTCTCAAAATGGAGGGAAGAAAAATATTCCAGAAGAGAAAGACATTTTTGGAAATTACAATCTTTCAATCCATTACAGTTCGAATTAACTGACTTTTATGAAGTAATAAAAGAAATTACCAACAATACTGAAAATTCTGAGCTTGTGAAAAAAAAATTGTGTGAAAATGTTCAGGTGAATTCAAAAAACAACGATCAAGATAATGACATTGGTTTTATGATGAAAATGCTTTTTGATACAGCAAAAAAATATGAATAAAAAAGAAAATTTGAATAGATTTTCTGATCCAATGTAGTTGTTTGGGTTATATATTTATTTAACTGGGGGACCAATTGTTTACGATTTTTTAGCGAAAAACTTTAAAAACATATTTCCCTTAATTCCTACACAAAGCAGATCATTAAATAACGAATCTTGCCCGCTAAGAATCATAGAAGGGGTCGTAAGGATAGACAAACTGAAAGTATTCCTAGAGAAGAGAAATCTACCTATGAAAGTCTTCATAAGAGAAGATCAGACTTCAATAGTTCAGAAAGCAGAAAATGATTCGTCATCTAATAAAATGATTGGCTTTGTCGCTGACATTAATGAAAAAAGTGGATGGATTTCCGAAAAATTATGTTTGTCGTGAATAGTCTTAGAGATATTCAAACAGCATTCAGTGAGAGGACTAAAGCAAAAAATATTTATATTTTCATTGCTCAACCTTTAAAAGACAAAGCTCCACCATTCGTTCTAACAGTTTTTGGAACGGATAATAAATTTAGCAGCGAACAAGTAATGAAAAGATGGAAACTTCTTAAAAATACAACAGAACAACAAGGTGTTGAAGTTTTGGGCTATGCATTGGAAGGGGGTCCGAGATGTTTAAAAGCGATGAAAATGTGGGCACACCTACCTCATTCAGATACAAACATTTACAGCCCTTATTTTCAGGTATGATTTTAAAATTGAGTTTTACTATTTACATTAACTTTTTCTACATTTGACATAAGACTAGACATCAGATTTTAAAGTGAAGTGAAAGTTTTTATCTTTACAGATCAATTTTAATGTAGAGAATCCCATTGTATTTCAAGATACGGTTCATATTGCAACGAAGTAAAAACTAGGTTTCTAAAGCTAAATGTTCATTTACCGTGAAATATATTGAACAACTTATGGATAATTCTCTAAAGAAAAACATTTACCTACTGAAAAAATCTTATTTGAAAAGTGAGGCTTTTCTTTTTAAATCAAAACGTTGAGATACGTTTGTATTAACTTTTTTCAGGCACGGACAAAAGAAATTTCAATTCCATAGACAAATTATGATCAGAAAATGCAATCTCTTTATTAAAAGAGCAACCCGAAGCGAATGCAACAAGGCAGTACTTACTACTAGTTAGAAGCATTTTAAAAGCATTTTTGGATAAGACTGGAAATTACTGAAAAGATACATTCTGCATGGTATCCAATATTTTTCTTACGGTACTGGAGGCAATAGTTAAAAGAGGATAATTTTAATTTGCAAAATATATATATAACTCTTAACGCGTACACATGCGTTAAATTAAATGGACACTCACTTCTTCTAATGATTGAGAAAACTAGAGAAAATTGTGACATTTTCCGACATACAAGGTCGATGACGACTACACAGTCAACCATCGTGAATTATTCTCTCCGGGATATTTTAAGAAGACTAAATAGAATTCAAGTACTCAACGAAATTAGTATTGATTTAGGAGGCCATTCATTGCATTCTATTATGCCGTTCCGATATTTTTTAATGTCTAAAAAATTCAATGTAAGGTTTAACTATGGAATCTATTTTACAACTGACAATATTGTATTTTCGAGAAAAACTCGAAAGCTCGAAACAGGTGACACTCTTTGCAATACTTAATATCCCTCCACTGATACCATCAAAGAAATTTGACGAATAGCAAAATCACACGCAATTAAAGATGCTAATGAATTAGGAATGGTAGTATGTTCCAATTCGGAAAAAGTAGACATCACTGAAATAATGGTAAGTGATTCGGAGACAGATGGTGAAGCAAGTAATGAAGAGGTAGAACAAGAAAGTAAAGACGTTAATGAAGTAGTTTCTGACACTGAAAGTTTAGTTGAAACTGCAAAGGAAGTCGAAAATTTATTGGACCTGAAGGATTTGGACATCAAAGACTACTCAACTATTAATTCCAAAAACCCGTCCGCTTTTTTAAAAATTACCCTGACTAATGAAAACGAAAAAACCGTTAGAAAATCTAGTATGTGCTGGCTATTTGACTAGAAGGAGAAAGATTGTCAGCAGATCTACTCTTACGTGTGAGGGGCATGTACGGGTCAAAGAGTAAACTTCAAGAAAAGACTAATCAGAAGCATCAAAACTTATTACAAACTCAAATCACTCAAGCCCTTGTTTTCATATTAGGTCTGAAGAAGAAGAAGAAGATAGTTCTCATAAAAGTTCTGAAGTTCATTTGGAATTCAATGAAACGGAGGATGAAGTAGATGATAAACTTCATGACAACGAAGAAACTGACAGTGACAAAAAAGAAATTGACTTACAAATAGAGGAAGAGATGTATTATGCCGTCTATTATGACATTACGTTGTATATCGGCAGAATTTTAAAAATTACCGAAGAAAAATGTCACATCAAGTTTTTAAAAGAAAACTTAGACGTTTTTGTTTGGCCAAAAGAAAATGATAGGTATTCAAGAAATTGACCCAAAATATATGTTTTATGGACCCATCAGTTTGTTAAGAGGTGATCCATTTCAAATCAAAAGGAGTGACAGAGTGATAATAAAAAAAATTTAAGATCTAAAAAGAGCACACAAGATGTAATACGTAATCCAATTTTTCATTAAATATTTTTTAAATTCAAATTTTTTGTTTTAAAATTTACCTGAACTAGATACTAAAACTATGCATGTACTTAGTACCTAATAAGAAAATGATCTAGATTATAAACGTTATAGATTAGCAAATGATAATGTAGGTAATTTTAAGTCAAAAACCTACTTTTGGTTTCAATCTTCAGATTAGCATCAACTGAAATTTTTGCAATTTCTTCCTAGATACCTAAAACCTTTCTCATTTAAGTCAAAACTTAATTTGTAATTGGATCCTTGCAAATCTCTCCCAATTTTACGTATTAGCTAAAAACTTACAGCACATAGCAAAAATCTGACTAGGCCACTGGATTCTACGTAAAAATCGGTATAAGAGCCAGTTTTTAGCTTTGCGATATGTTAAAGGATAACGGTGATACGAAGGGGTTCTCAAAATGCAATATTTTCAATTTCGCCCTGTATCTCAAAAAAGTATTGCGAAAACCGCAACTCTCTATCTTTACTCGTAAGTGAGATACCCCATAATATCATCGAAAATGGGACACTCTACATCAAATCGATTTAACATCTATTAGAGCTTCCTTGGATATCCATCTAATAACCATAAGATATCCAGGAATATCTAATAGATATCTGGGATATCCAAAATGGATAACTATTGGATATTTATATTAGATGGTTTTGTGCTGTGTGGGATTAGATCAACAAGGTTTTAAAAACAACAAGAGTGTTAACACTAAACATTCTTGAAAAAACTGGATTGTACAAGGTGCCCCAAAAAGGAGTGGTAACTTTTCCGAATTGTCTCAACAGATGTCGCTTTATCTACAGCAAAATTCTCTAAGCAAAATTAATTTACGAAATATGGCAACATAGCAACACAAATAGTATAATTTCTAAAATGAGTTGGTATCACTTAACAATTTAACAACGGGGTCAGACATAAGATTTGTCATAGCATATTTATAGGTTATAACGAATTATTAACGTGAAAGTTTAGGCGTTGAATTTGATTGAATTACAAAATTAACCAAACAAACAGTATAGCTACAACATCTGTACAACAGTAGTAAAATATAAGTACGTGGAAGACGACCACGAAATAGGAATTCGATTTTTAAATCAATGAATAAATTTGAAAGAACTGATACAGTAACAAATCAATGCAGGAATTATAGGTTTTTGAATTGATGGCTTTCTTGTTTAATGCAAAATCCAACACGATCTTCTACGCGTCTGCAAATGTTTGTACACATTTCTGGTGTGAACGTTTCAAACGCCTGCTATATACCAAGTTAAGAATGCGCCCCCATACCACAAAATCTGGGTGTGTTAAATCACAACTTTTTGGTGGGCATTCTAGTGGTCCATTCATCCAACCCAAACAAGAAGAAACTGCTAGTTTAAAAACTCACGTACATAAACCGCATAGTGTGGGGGACGGGGCTGTCCTGTTGGAAAATCACATCCACAGGGCAGCGTTCCCGAATTGCTGATAAAAAAATTTCTTGTAGTAGCTGAGCATGTTCGTCTTCTACCATGTCCAAAAAAGTGTTACAGAATTCGAACCTTCGGTTGGGATCGTCTTCATTTAAGGCATGAATTAGCCGAGGTATATAACATTTTAAACCAATGTCATTAATCAGCCGAGATACCGAACCCTTAGAAATTTTAAGCTGGTGAATTAATCGCTGTTGAGATGTCGTGAGCTCGTCTAGCAGATGTTGGTGGGTCTCTGTTGCATTTTCAACCGTTCGCACTGATCTTCTCCGGCCACTATTCCTCTTGCACTGATCCGTCACTTCACCAGTTTTTTCAAATTTGTTCATTAATTTCAAAATCAAATTCTTGCTTGCCGCTTGTCTTCCATATACTTGCACCCACTTCTGGTGTACAAGTATTGCAGCCATATTATCTGTTTGGTTAATTTTGTATTGGTAGAACCACTTTACTATAACAAATCGTTCCTGCAATTTCATAATCTTGACAGGTTGACATTAATGACATTTACAAATTTTTACCATATCGTTGAAAATCAAATAGTATGTGCCATTAATAACATTTACAAATTTTTACCATATCGTTGAAAATCAAATGTTGCAACATTTATTTTTCTTTGTTTTTAAGTACAGTGCCTTGATAGAGACAGTGGCGACAATAGGCAAAATTTGCCACAAAATGGCGGCCAATGGCGTACTAACTTTAAGAAATTGAACGTTTTTGAATGGTCATGGTTACACAACGTATAAATAATATATTGATGGCACTGTGAGTCTATGTTAAATTCGAGGTTATCAGGTTAGGTTTTGCTTCAGTTTTGACACAAACTGACGCAAAATCTAACATGCTAACCTCGAATTTGACACAAGCTGACACAAAATCTAACTTGCTAACCTCGATTTGGTATAAACAAACCAAAGTATCAACAAATTTTGCCTCTTAATGGCGGCCGATTCGAGCGACCAATAAAAAAGAATACACTCTATTGTCGCCACTGTCTCATATAAAATCACTGTATTCTTAAGTAGAGCCCCTGTATAAAAATTAAGATATACAGGGTCTCTATCCTTAAGCAGAGCCAGTAGATATAGGAGAGTACCGCCATTCTTTGATCCGTGAAAATGCCGTCATCGCCGCCATTTTTGTTCCCATGAGCAATAACTGATTGAGTTATGTTTAAAATTTTACTTGAAATTGGCAAAACTGTAAGTCTATGTCAAATTCGAGGTTAGCAGGTTATGTTTTGCGTCGCTTTGTGTCAAAACTGACGCAAAACCTAACCTGCTAACCTCGAATTTGACATAGACTTACAGTCTTGCCAATCTTAAGTAAAGTTTTGAATTACCAACAAACGTCACATTGACGGAATTGTGCTACAAACCTCAAAGTGACGCATATGTCAGAGGAATAAACATGGCGGACGTGGCGGTACTCTCCTATATACACTGGCTCTGTTCTTAAGTAAGGCCACTAACTACATAAAGGTACCGCCATTCAATTCCAAGGTTTTGTTCCCCCAAATTAAAAAGGACAGAGCATTGTAAGAAAGTGAGAGTGAGAGTGAGACACTAATGATAGGAACTCCAAATTAAAAGAGACAAAAGATATATGTTTGCACAGTTGGCGGTATCTTTATGATTTAGTATGATAGACTATATTAAATGTAAAACATATTTAATATAGTCGACCTTGTCTTAAGGTACAATAAGTGACATCTGTCGAGATAATTTGGAAAAGTTACTACTCCTTTTTGGAGCACCTTGTATAAAAGTATGTTTGCTCTGCAGTTTCCCAGAGACGTTTGTTTTCAATATAAAATGCTGATGAAATCGCTATGAAACTGCACTTATAATTTGATTTTAAATTTGTTTGCAAGTTCTGCTAAATCAGCTTAGTATACTTGCAGTTGCTTAATTTTGTCAGTAAAAATGCAAATAAATCAAAATTCAAATGAAAATATTCATATAAGCGGTTTCACTAGTATAAGGAAATACAGTCGCGGCCAAGAAAAACTGGACACTTTTTTTCAGCTAACTTTCAAAATGCGAAAACTGGCTGACACTGACAATTCTGTGGTGAAAAGGCAAAAGGGTATAAGTAAAAAATGATCATTTTACAGGAACATCAAAAAACTATTTTGCTGGAGATTTGAGAATAACATTTAATTCTTTTCGCTGGTAATCAAAAGAATCAAGTCGATTTATTGACTACAGCTTGCTTTTCTATTGATTCTAAAACTATTTCTACTAGAAAATAAATAAATACGGAACTTATACCTTTTATTCATTTTATGAAATAGCAAATGGGTATAAGTTGACATATAGCTTTTTGCAATTTCCCGGAATATGTATTTTCTGATAAATAATTACTATGACAAAACAGCATATGTAGACATAAACTAAAAACGAATATGTGGTTTCGAGTTCGAATAATGTGAGGTTATCTGTAAACTTACCGGTTAAGTTCTTGTTACAGCACTTCTGCAAAACTTTGTACGTACGAGTGCGTGTGTAAATTTTGGCACTTATTCGTTAAACTACACTATAATAACTAATAATAACACTGGAAAACTGGACCGCCAAAACACGCTATTGCACCTGCAACAAAAACGGAAAGTTGAAATGGCAAAAGGGTATAAGTTAACATATGCTGTTCTGGCGTTGCAGATAACTTTACGAAAAGCTTTGACTCGGGGTATTAGTACACATGTATATTTTTGCCATTGACTAACTTTGTTTTTTATCAATTTTTAGAGAATTTTCAGAGAATAAATCTACATATCCCATTTAGAAAACTTGCTGTAACAATGCGGTTATGGTATGTAGACTTATATCCTCTCGTATTTATATGCCCGATATTGCTCTGGACACGGGGCATTAATAAAATCAAAAATGAGATAAGTCGACTTATACCCTTATACCTTTTTGCCACAGAATTATAATTAATAAATGTAATCAAATGTCATTGTTTATAAACAATGACTTTAGATGATAATTATTAATTAGAATTGTCCGCACCTGCATTCGCATTTTGAAAATTAGGTCAAAAAAAGTGTTCCGGTTTTTTGGCCTCACTGTATCACACAAATTTGAATTTAAATTGCCAGCCAAGTTCCGCGTAGTGTAGTGACAAAATTACAGTTTTGTATTTTGTTTTCTTCTAAAATTTGTCAGAAACTCCAGGTGCCATGCAAGTTCCTGCCCTACTTCAGAGTAAGAGAGTGAAGAATCTATTTCCTTTCTTGTGTGTGATCGCTACACAATACCAGTGTTGCCATTCGTAGCGGAATTCCGCTACACATAGCGGAATATAGAGCTTGTAGCGGTGTAGCGGCGACAAACTAAAATCAATCAAAAAATAGCGACATTTAAATGATGGACCACGTTTTTATAATTAGTCTCGTAACGGAAAATTATTGAATAGGCTAACCTTGATAAAATTCGTTTATTCAACAAAGATATTTTGTAATTAACACCCAAAGTGCAACCATAGTAGCTAGGTCTACTTCAGGGAAGCGACCCTGCCCACGCGAGCCATGGACTTCCCAAACCCAGGAGAGAGCCATGTCCCAACCTAAATTCCATCTACACCCTACTTACCCTCCCCTATATCCATCAACCCTCTACCAACCCGCAACGGCCAGCGTGGTAGAGTACGGCCAACCCCCTTCAAGTTAAATGAAATGTCGATTCATAGAAAAAGTCCCCAGGTGGGTCGAACGGAAAGTTCGGAATCCCACACTGACATGAAAATGTCAGTCTGCTCCACGGATTATGGGGGGAGCAAAAAATCGACTACCAAACAAAAACACAAAAACCCGAAAGCGAATCCTAACCTAGAAAAAGGAAAGATAAGAGAACTAAGAGTGGCCACGTACAATATTAGAACAATGCACAACGAGGCAGATAGAGAAAACCTAGAACAAGAGCTTAACAACATAAAATGGGATATTCTGGGAATCTGCGAAACCAGAATAAAAGGAGAGAAAGCCACAACTCTCCAGTCTGGACACATGCTATATCAAAACAACCTAGATACCTCAGTAGGAGGAATTGCAATTTTAATAAATAAAACCATCAAAAGAACAATCACGAAAATGCATTCTATTTCAAATCGAGTTATGTATGTCACTTTAAAACTAAACAAAAAATTCCAAATACAAGTCATACATGTATATTGCCCTACATCTACCTCAAGCGAAGGAGACATCGAACTAGTATATGAGGATATAACAAAAGCAAAAAGTCTAGAGAACACACAGCTAGTAATAATAACCGGAGATTTTAATGCAAAGTTGGGACAAAGAAAACAAGGAGATCCGCCAAATGTTGGAAACTTTGGCTTGGGAAATCGGAATGAAAGAGGTGAATTACTTTTAGAATACTTACAAGGCGAAAGACTCTTCTGTATGAACTCGTTCTTCGAGAAGAAACCCCAAAGACGGTGGACCTGGAGAAGTCCAGACGGCCGAACCAAAAACGAGATCGATTTCATTATCACAAACCAAAAGAAATACTGCAAAGATGTCTCGGTACTTAATAAGTTCGACACAGTTAGCGACCACCGATTAGTAAGAGCCCTATTTAAAATAATCATGAAAGGGAAAAGGGAAAATATGATCAAATGTCAGAACAGCATGTTCCCAAGCATAGACATGGTGGAAAAGAATCAGCTGTTGATTCAGAAAACACTGAAAAGTAAACTCGAACCATTAGATCACCTGGAAAACGTGGAAATAGACCAACTAACCGAAAAGATCACAACTAGTATTCAAACTGCCGTCAAGAAAATATCCTTCCAAAAACAAAAAATAAATAGATTCACCCCTGAAACATTGAAACTGATAGAAGAAAGAAGATCAAAAGAAAGAGGCACACAGGAATATGAAACACTAAACAAGATCATAAAGAAAGAAATAAGGAAAGATGTGAGGAAATATAACACAAACCTAATTACCAACACCATTGAAGAAAACAAAAATATGAAAGTATTGAAATCCAAAATAGCACAAGGCAAAAATAAAATAATAAAGATAAGAAATAAAAAAGGAGAAATTGTCACACACAGAAAGAAAATTATTGACGAAGTCGAAGAATTTTACACAAAACTTTACTCATCGACTATACCAAACCCAAGACAACAACAAAGATTGATTATGAATACTGGTTCCGAAGAAATCCCCGAAATTAGCCGAATTGAACTAGAAACTGCTCTAAAGCAGATGAAAAATCGGAAATCTCCAGGCGAAGATAAAATAACTTCTGAAATCTTAAAATTGGGAGGAAATCAACTCTTCGAAGCAATACTAACACTACTTAATAAATGCGTCGAAGAAGAGAAAATACCTGTACAATGGCAAAATAGCGAAGTCATACTTCTGTTTAAAAAAGGTGATCACGAAAATCTAGAAAACTATCGCCCAATTAGCCTGCTGTCACATTTATATAAGCTTCTTACAAAAATCTTAACGAACCGGCTAACAAATAAATTGGACATATATCAACCGGTCGAACAGGCCGGCTTTCGCAAAGGCTTCGGAACAGCAGATCATATCCAAACTCTTCGCCTATTAATAGAAAAGACAACCGAATATAATATTGACATCCACTTAGCTTTCATCGATTATAAGAAGGCGTTCGATTCAATAGAAAAATGGGCAATCATACAATCCTTAGATAATGCCAGGATAGATTCTAGATATACCAGACTCCTCAAATTCATATACGAAAAAGCAACAATGTCAGTTAAATTAGACGACGACCTAAAAACGGAACACATAAAGATCAATAAAGGAGTAAGACAAGGTGACGCAATCTCGCCTAAATTGTTCACCCTGGCGTTAGAAGATGTGTTTAAGGATCTCGACTGGGAGAAAAAAGGAATTAAAATAGACGGCACGCACCTACACCATTTAAGGTTCGCAGACGATATCGTACTGATTAGCAAAGATCCAGAAGAACTCAAAACCATGATTAAACAACTTAACCAAGCCTCACTAAGAATTGGACTTGAAATGAACATCAAAAAAACAAAACTCCTTAGCTCACAAAACATAAAAATAAAGATAGAAAATGAGGAAATTGAACAAGTGGAGGAATATATATATTTAGGGCACAAAATAAGACTAGACAAGGAAAATCAAAGAGCGGAAATACCGAGACGAATCGGACTGAGTTGGGCCGCATTTAAAAAACTGGGATTTATACTAAAAAATAGAGAGATTCCAATGAACCTGAAAAGAAAAGTTTATGACGCTTGTATACTCCCAGTCAACACATATGGACTAGAAACCATGACCCTTACGAAAAATAGCCTTCATCGACTTCATTGTACTCAGCGGGCCATGGAAAGACAAATGCTGGGTATCAGCCTGAGAGAACACGTTCGAAACGAGGACATAAGACAAAAAACAAAAATAACAGACGTAACAGAAAGAGTGGCAAAACTAAAGTGGCAATGGGTTGGGCATGTGGCCAGAAAAAATGACGATAGGTGGACAACAAAACTGCTTAAGTGGAGACCATGGGAGAGCAGACGAAGTGTTGGGAGACCCATGAAGAGATGGACTGATGATATTAAATCAACGGTAGGCAGAAGATGGCTGAATCTCGCACAGAATAAAGACAATTGGAAAAAACTTGAAGAGGCCTATCTCCAGCAGTGGAGGAATTAAGGCTTGTGAAGAAGAAAAAGAAGTAGCTTTATCGGATATTTATCTAAATGACCATTGTACTGCAAACATTTAGGGTTTGCTGAGTTTCTGTTGATAGGATAACAAAGAATAAAACAGGAAGCCGTATTATACTGCAGCGATATATTACCTTAAGCATGTGCAGAAATTAATATAGGGCCACTTTGCAATAAGATTTTGTGCGAGAAGATCAGTTAAGTTTTGTTTGTGCTTTATTAACTTCCAGATTATTTTCAACAGACAGGTAGGTACGGTAAAATCGTAATGTTAATTTGAACTATTATTTATTGTGCCCATATTTTTTCGTAGTTACGGCAATGTCTCAAAAAAAGCAGAAAACGATTGCTGCATTTTTATCTTTTACCAAGCAATCAAAAACTCCTGATGATGGTGCACAACCGTCATGTTCGAACTTGACTAGTGTCCAGGATTCAGTTCAAAACAGTTCTGTCTCAGAAAATTCTTATTCTAGTTCAGATGTTGCACTTACCCCCAAAAAGAGAAGAAGAGGGAGAAGGGAATTAACAATTGATGAACGGCAAAAAGAAAACAGAAAGCAACTATTTTCATCCAACTGGCTCAAGGAAAAGCAGTTCCATGGTTGGTTAGAAGAAGTAAAAGAAAATAAAAATAAAGCAAAATGTAAGGCATGTAATGTTTTACTAGGTACTAAAAAGTCTGATCTTTTAGAGCACCCACAAACCAAAAGACATAATCTTAATGTAGCTAGTGTTTCGAATGTTAAAAAAATTACAGATGTATATATACTTTATCTTCTACAAAAGAGCATGACTTAAATATTATTCGCAGTAACATAAGATATGCACTTTTAGTAGCAAGTCATAATTTAAGTTTTAATGTAGGTAGTTGGTCATATAGTGGATTTATCTAAATTACTTTTTAAAGATTCGGAACTGGCAGGTTCTTTACAACAAAACCGAACCAAGTGTACAAAAATTGTCTCAAATGTGTTAGCGCCAGTAATTCAAGATAAAGTAATTTTGGAGTTAAAAGATAAACCGTGTTAATTGATGGAAGCACAGATATTTCTAATACAAAATTGCTGTGTATTTTGGTTCGCTATATTCACAATTCTAGACTTAAGACAAGGCTTCTGGATATTTTAAAGGTTGATACAGATCACGGAAATGCAAAAGGGTTGTACTTTTTGTTTAAACGGTGTATTGCATTACATAATATTAATATAAATAATATCGTTGGCTATTGTTCTGACAACGAAAATGTTATGTTTGGTAATGGTGAATCATTTAAGACCTATTTATTAAAAGATAATCCCAATGTAATTCCTATTGGATGTATTTGTCACGCTGCACATTTAGTAGCTTGCCATGCTGCAGACAGCATTCCCAGTAATGTTGAAACGCTTTTACAGAATTTGTACTCATATTTTTCGCAAAGCGCCCTAAGAGACAATGTGTACTTGACGAATTTCAAACCTATTTTAAAAAATCGAAATTAAAAATGCTAAATCCAAGTAAAACACGTTGGCTTGCATTATCAAACTGTGTTGAACGTGTTTTAGATCAGTGGGATGTGTTAGTTGCATTATTCAGACATGCCGCGTTTGAAGATAAAAATCCGGTTGGCAATATAATCTATAGCGAACTACAAAATCCTTATACAAAAGCATATCTTGCGTTCTTTAAATATATACTGCCAACGTTTAACGCATTTAATGCTATTTTTCAATCAAACAAGGTTTTGATAAATGTTGTTGCTATAGAAAGCGCGAGATTTGTAAGAACCCTTTGCAGCAATTTTATACCATATGCATGTTACAGCGACGACAATTTGTATAGTTTATATGTTTATAATCCTCATTTGTTATTGCCGGTTGAAGATATTATAGTTGGACCAAATACCATGACAATTTTAAAAAATTGTAATAAGTCGGACAATGAACAGTTTAAATTGAAATGCTTATCATTTTATCAAAAAGCTGTAAAGAATGCACTAACCAGATTTCCAGTAAGGGACAAGATTTTCTGTAATTTGGATTTTTTAAATCCTAAAAACTGTTTAACTTCTCGACCAACTGAAGACTTAAATTTTTGTTTTAGGAAGTTTTCTGCAGTAGTGAACTTTACAGGAACTTTTAAAAATACCTACTTTTTTACAAAACAAGTAAAAGAGATATTTTTGCAAAACGACTGTATACAATTTTGGTACGAATTACAGTCGTTAAAAAATTTTAATGACGATTTAATATTCCCAAATATTTCTAAGTTAGCCCTCACAATTTTAACATTACCTCACGGCAATGCAGATGTAGAAAGAGTGTTTAGCTTAATGGGAGATATAAAAACTAAAAAAAGAAATAGGTTAAGTCTAGAAACATTAAGTTGTTTGTTAAGAATAAAGATAGATTTAATAGAGAGCAATAAATGCTCTTTAACCTACGATATTACTGAAGAACACCTTAATAAGTATAAATCAAATTTATATAATAAATTTGATAGTAAGGATGGTCACTCAGATTCAGAGTAATTTGTTTTTATGTTCATATTTTACGTGTAGGTAGACGTCATAATTATGTATACTTATTATCTTACTTAACTGTTATCGTTTGTTTGTTGTACATAAACAATAATTATATTACTATACAGTATACTTTTTGCTTTATTTTTTTTTATAACCAAACTTGTGTTGTTGGCGACATTTGCCTAAAATATTGGCGACTTTGCTTTCATGAGTACTGGCAACACTGCACAATACCTAACTGAACCCAACTATCTTCTTGAGCTTGGTCAGTTTTATTGCTGGCTGCAAGATTACGTTGTCAACAGTAGCTCTCTTGCTAGACCATTCACTGTATTAGTTGCTTCATCAAAGTGTTCAATGTAAGTAAAAATATTAGAACTGAGTTATAGGAAGTATATAAATAAACAAAAGCAACTTAACCTTAATTTTGCTGCTTAACGTTGCCTTTTCAGATTTTGCATTCCATAAATCCCGACTCTCTAATATTATTATCGCAATGTACGTGAAGCAGGAAGTACCTGATAATAATTTGTGTAATGCAATGGCCAGCAGCTTACACGAACCAGAGATGACAGTCGAAGAAGCTGAAGTAGTTGCAAACTTAAAGAAAGAAGAGGTCATTGAAGACACTATTGACAACACAGCTTATCATAAATTAAATATTAAACAGGATGACCTTGAAGTAAAAGATGAATTGCGTGCCACATGCGCAGCAAGTCGAAGCATTTTGGAAGAACGGTTAGCTTGCAAGGCCCGTGAATGTGAAGCAGAAGATGAGAGTAATTTCTTGAAACATATGATGACTCATTCAAAACAATTTCACTTATGTTCCATTTGTGAATTCAAGGCAGCAAGGAAAGATAGGCTTGTTAAGCATATGAGGACACATACAGGTGAGAAACCTTATAAATGTTCCATTTGCGAATATAAAGCAGCAAGAAAAGACAATTTAGTTAACCATATGAGGACACATACAAACGAAAAACCTTATATATGTGCAATTTGCGAGTATAAAGCAGTGCGCAAAGGTTCATTAGTGAAGCACATGACGACACACACAGGTGAAGAACCGTATTCATGTTCAATTTGCGAATATAAAACAACGACTAAACAAGTCTTAGTTCATCATATGAGGACACATACAGGTGAACGACCTTATTCCTGTTCTTTTTGCGAATATAAAGCAAGAACAAAACAACGCTTAGTTATGCATATGAGGACACACACCGGCGAAAAACCTTATTGCTGTTCCAGTTGCGAATATACAGCAGCAGACAAATATACTTTACAGCAGCACATGAAGACACATACAGGCGAAAAACCTTATACATGTTTTATTTGCGAGTATAAAACAGCGCGCAAAGGTTTATTAGTGAAGCACATAACGACACACACAAATGAAGAACCTTATTCATGTTCAATGTGCGAATATAAAACTACGACGAAACAAGCCTTTGTTCATCATATGAGGAAACATACGGGTGAGAAACCTTATTCCTGTTCTATTTGCAAGTATAAAGCTGCAGAAAAAGGTGCAGTAGTGAGGCACATGAAGACACATACAAATGAAAAACCTTATTCATGTTCCATTTGTGAATATAAAGCAGCGCACAAAGATTCATTAGCGAAGCACATGAGGACACACACAGGTGAAAAACCTTATTCTTGTGCCATTTGCGAACATAAATCAGCAAGGAAAGATATGTTAGTTAACCATATGAGGACACATAGAGGTAAAATATCTTATACATGTTTTATTTGCAATTCCAAATTTTCACACAAACAGACATTAGTTAAACATATGGTGACACATTTAAAGCAGGAGAGAAACTTTGCTTATTTAAATATATGAGGGCACGCAAAAAAACGTTATTATCAATAAATTTTCGCTAACACGAATTAGGTTGCGGGTATGTTTATATATTTTGTATTGCAAATACTATTTTGTTTTGTAAACGTAATTTGACTATATCTATGTATGTATGTATGTATGTATATTATCGATAACCTCATTTTACCCTGCGTTGTAGAGGCTGGTGCTTTATGCGCTTGCATGTATATACAGGGTGTTTCATTAATAATTGGAAATATTTTAACTGTAGAATCCTGAGCTCAAAATATTAATATTTAACCCAAATTACTTAGATAAAATGTGGCTTCTTACTGAGATAAAGGGTGTTTTATTTAAAAATTGTAAAATGATTTTTGCCCATTACTTTAAAACTATTTGACGTTTCCGTATCATATTTGGCAGGAAGTGTAGACACTGTAAACCATGCTAAATTATGTTACATAAACGTTTCCAGCTACTACCAGAGGTGTACGACAGGGAGAAGTGATTGGTTGACGCTTCCCAAATTCGACGCTATTGGCGGAATTGCCATTTTAGCACAATTTTTCGATTCTCCAATACTTTCTATGTAAATAACATACTCTTCCTTCGTAACGATAAAGTCATTATTTTTCGAGATATTTAAAGTTAAAACATAAAGCTGAACAGTTATTTTGATTTGAATGTGTATTAATTATGTCGGTGTTTTTTTTTCATAAGATTGCATTTATTACGCAAATGAAACTTTAATCCGTATTAACAAAAAAACATAATGGTATTTATTGAAATTTCTTGAAACGTAAAAACAAATTGTTATAATCTAAATAAAAGATCAATTTTAATTTCACGAAAATATCAAAAAGCACATTTTATCTAAACCTTTTATAACAAATGCTCAATTCCAAGATTAATTTTTTCGCTAAACGATCTAACTTTAAAGTAATATTAAAATAATTTAAAAACGATATCATGGTATTAAAGTGCGTATGACATATTGAAAATAAGTTCAGGTTTTGTGTAGTTGGCTTGATCTGAATTAATCGTTTCGATCTAGTAGGATGCTGTCATTGTTGTTAGTTGTTGTTACTGTCACTAAAGATTCTGATTTTTGTAAAATTTAAAAAGCTGATTAAGTGAAAATGCCGCGGCATAACAATTTTACTAATTATGAAATCCGAGATATGCTTTGTGTTTATGTACAAGAAAATTATTCTTGTCTTGCTGCTGCTCGAAGATATCGAGAAATGTATCCAAACAGAGTTCAACCCAATCACCAAACTTTCAGTAACATTTTTAGTTGATTAAGAGATACTGGAAAATTTAAATCTAAAAGTGGCGTGGGACAACCTAAAATATTAACTGTGGATCAGAAGGATGATATTTTAGTGCGAGTTGCTAATAATCCTGAACTAAACATTCGGCGTTTATCAGCAATGACTGGAGTAAGCCACTCTTCAGTTTTTCGAGTAATGAAAAAAGGTAATCTATGACCTTACCACTTTACACCCGTACAAAATTTATTGCCTAAAGATTATTCTTTACGACTGAATTTTGCTCAGTGGATGAGAAATTAAAAAAATGAAAATCGTAATTTTATTAATAGTAATTAATTATACAAGACGATAAAGTTAAATTTTATCCACGAGTGAATCGTTTAACGTCGAGACGCAGTCGAGACGTTAATGATTCAAGAGTGGATAGAAATAACTTTATCGTCGTGTATAATACAATATTTTTTTCTATAACAAGAACTTTAACAATTTCAAAAGAAAATAATGACAGTTAATCACATTTCAAAATGTCAGTAGCTAGATTGGGTTGCTACGATAATACGAAGCTGTCATATTTAATTTAAACAAAAGTTAGAAAATTAAATTACTTTATCTATCCTTGATGTTAAAGTGCTACTTTATCTACCCTTGCTGTTAAAGTAAAACTTGACCTTTTGTTTTCAGTTGATAAAAGCACACTTTAACATGTGCTATAGAAAAAAAACATTTTTTTTACTGATGAGGCCACTTTTACACGTAGAGGAGTTTTCAACTGGAGAAACAGCCACAGTTCCGATTCCCAGAATCACATTTTCAGCATGAATTTAAGATTAATGTATGGTGCGGTATATTTGAAGATAGTTTGTTATGTCCTTATGAATTACCAGCAAATTTGAATGGTAACTCATATTTAGAGTTTTTACAAGATACACTTTTCGACGATCTAGAGGAATTGCCACTTAATGGAAGGAGAGATATGTGGTTCATGCAGGATGGAGCATCACCTCATTATCCTTTAATAGTACGGAACTATCTAAATCAGCAATTTCCTCATCGTTGGATTGGCAGAGGTAGTGAATTTCCGTGACCGCCTAGAACTCCCTAAGGTAATCCCTTAGATTTCTATTTCTGGGGGCAGAACCACAATTTGTTTTTATGTTGAATACATCTATGTATTCATTTCAATAAATTTCATTAAATAACATTATGTTTTTTTGTTAATACGGATTAAAGTTTCATTTGCGTAATAAATGCAATCTTATGAAAAAAAAAACACCGACATAATTAATACACATTAAAATCAAAATAACTGTTCAGCTTTATGTTTAACTTTAAATATCTCGAGAAATAATGAATTTATCGTTACGAAGGAAGAGTATGTTATTTACATTATTGGTATTGGAGAATCGAAAAATTGTACTAAAATGGCAATTCCGCCAGTGGCGTAGAATTTGGGAAGGGTCAACCACTCACTAGCCCCTGTTGTACGCCTCTGGTAGTAGCCAGAAACGTTTAATTAACATAATTTAGCATGGTTTACAGTGTCTACACTTCCTGCCAAATATAATACGGACACGTCAAATAGTTTTAAAGTAATGGGGAAAAATCATTTCATCAAATCATATCTCAGTAAGGAGCCACATTTTATCTAAGTAATTTGGGTTGAATATTAATATTTTAAGCCCAGGATTCTATGGTTAAAATATTTCCAGTTATTAATATTTTTTTAATTTTATTGAATATCTTCGCTTTTATTCTGTTCTACATTTATTTTTAGTCTTAGGATTTAATGATTCCAAAATTAAAATGTGCCCACATTAATATACATGTAATTGTTGCGAATACTTCCGAAACCTGATTGTCTGATTATACAACAAATTATGGGTCTATTGAGGGTTTGTTTTTTTTTTGTAACGACAAGGTCTAGGTAGGGATGTGCGGTACGATCCGATATTTTGAAGTACCGGTACTTTGTCTTCCGATACTCGATATTTTGTACCGGTATTTCAATGAGCGATCCAATCCAATACGATTTATTTTTGGTCAGTATCGGATCGGCAGGACCGATCCTGGATTTTTGCCGCCTGTCTAGAAATAATTCATCTTTTGACTATATAATGAAATTTTTTATTTTTAATATAAAAAGTTTTAAAACTACAAATTTTGAAAAATCCAAAGGGAAAAGGTCCAAAATATGGTCTTTTTCTTCAAGGGTAAAAAACCTAAGCCATGTGCAAATATTACTTTTATTGAACTAACAGTTCTTGAAGTCTTAAATGGTCGAACGTAGATAACTTTCAATAAGTCATTTTCAGCTTGTACAAACGCAAGAACGAAAATCAAAACAAAATGATTTTGCTGAGCCGAAATGTTTCTGTTTAATCTGTGTTCCTATTACGCTTCGGATTTCGACTGGTACATCAAAATTGTAATTAATGAATTGCAAAATAATGACTAATTCTGGTGAACTGGAGCTCTCATGTATCCCAACAAATTTTATGGTGATGATTAAATATCCAAGGAGAACTTCATTATTCAGCTTAACTATTTATAACAGCAACAGCAACTTCTCACTAGAATATCGCAGCGAAATTCGGTAAATCCCCGAGGAAAATTTTATACCCGAGATTATAAAAAATTGTGTCTATAAGGCAAATTGCCACAATTGTGTCACTCGTCACACCATCGCGGTCGCTGTGGGTGTTCGGTAAATTAATTAACAGTTCTGTTTTTATTATCAGCTTTCTTTTATTATTCAGTGAAATTGTGGTTTATATTGTGTTTTTTTAAACAAATATGCCACCTTCAACCAGTAACGTTTAGAAAGTATTTATTAAGACAGATTCTGGAGGAAAATGCAGACTGTGTCAGTGTGAAGTTAAAAGTTCAGACGGAACTACAAATTTAAGAACAGTTCGAAAACGAAAAGAGAAAAATGGCCATAATTTATTTATTTATAAAAATAACTATATCAAGTGGTATATCGTTAGAATCGTTGAAAAATTGCCTTTTTTATAAAGTCATGGCCGACTATGGTTTCCATTAGAAAAACACAAGTTTGTGTCATAACTCAAAAATTATAGCTTAAATAAAAAATTTGGTTAGACTGTGTTATTAAGCACATAATTATCTACAACTTTTCCTTTTACACATTTTTCTAAAGTCAATAATAACAGAGCTATAAGCGCCGAACGAAATTAGAAAAAAATCATTTTTGCGAAATATCTAGTTAGCCTTGCATTTTCTCCAAAAAACAAACAGCTCATTAAATTGAACTCGTAAAACTGCAATTCTTTCCCCATTTAAACGTCTCTCTATCTCCAATACTTTCCGAGATTCCCATGCTAAACATTCAAATAAACTCACCCTGTATAGTTTTAGAGTTTCAGTTATTATATTTATGTTAGTTTTAAAGTTTTTGAGCGTTTATATGTATACTATTTAATAAATGTATTTCTAATACAGATTTTTCAATTTTTCATTTCTTGATTATTACGCCACTATTATTGCTAAACTTCAATTTGCTATACTAGGACCCGAAGTGTGGCATAAATAAATTTAGAAGATATCCCGGATCGATTGTGTACCGGTATTTTATGTACCGGTACTTTTGTATGCGATACTGCTCCGAACCGGTACTTTTAAGTCGATACGATACGATACGATGGTACCGGTACTTTTCGGAGTATCGAACATCCCTAGGTCTAGGCATGTGTAGTACCAGGTACCTTAGATACTGACTGCTGTGATCATATGATCAAAATCATAGTCGAATCTTGCCGACACTTAGGAGCAAGGAATCTTCTACATGCTACACACCTTAGTAAAAATCATCATGTGGTAGGACCCACTATCTAGAGGTGTAAGTGTGGTGTTTATTTAAGAACAAACATATTTTTCGTATTCAATTTTAACTACTTTGATATTGAACAGTTATAGATAAGCATCACCTTTAAACATCGCAGCATTTGGAGTATTACACAACCCAAATCAAAAACCTTACTTAGAATTTATTAATGTCGTAGAATCAACTCTGCGTGTTATAATACAATTACTAATGATATAATATGTTTTGGAGATCTAACCATAGATATACTAAACACACCAAGGTTTGAAAAAGTTCGATAGATCAGCCACAGCTCAACTATCGAACTTTTTCAAACCAACTTCTGTGATTGGTACTTCTGTAACACTTCTACCTGTTATTTATAGAAACCGCCGACAAATTAGACAAAAATAGGGTAATATAACAACTGTATACTTGACTAATAAAATATACTGATACCTACATCGTAGTTACTCTGCGAAGAAAGTTACAAGTTGTTACAAAAGTGACCCCATAACTTTTTTGAGAGAATGCGGGTTACATGCACCTGCTTATCAAGAATCCGACATCACGCTAATAAGGCACATCCCAACGCCTTATTTTCTCATTGGTACATTGTGGATTATGTAAAAGTTTAGATTCATTTTTTGCTAGTTCGTAACAGAGTTCAGATGGTTTTTGCTTTATACCAGTAATTACGAAGTAAAGTTTATTTTTAAAAAGTTGTCTATCCGATTGAATTATTTAAATGGCGCAGTCGGTAGGATAGCGCGCGGTTGTGAAAAATTGCTTTCGCATCGTGTCGGAAAATAGAGAATTTTCCGACTTTGGAGTTTCAACCCCTTCAGCGAATATCCTGAACCATTCATTCGAAGATATCGAAAACAGCATCTCTATCAAAGGATTGTGAAAGGAACCAGAACTCTAGAAACCAAGAAAGTGCCAAAATCCTTTTTGCTTTTCCCAGATCTTTCGTTTAAGGACTTTATGGAGATAGGGTAGTGTACCTATCGTCTATTGTAGACAATTTAGCATTTAAGAGGATGTTTTTGAATAAAACGTTAATTTAAAATAATTAACAAGCCAGTCTTAGAGCAAAATTTTATCCTCAAACAATTTATCACGCTAACAGAATTAAAAGCAGTTATTGATAGCAAACATGTTACATATCAGGCAATGAGACCAGCATTTTCGGAATTCTATAGTGAAGCAAAATTGATTTCATTTTATTTGATTTTCATTACTCGATGGAGTAATAGGCTTAGAAAATCTTATACAAATAAATCTTAATATTTATTGATTTAGTTAACAAAAAATTAATAGGGCCACATGAGCAAATTCCGTTTTGTTAATTTTTCCTTTTCGGTCAATCCCGAAGAAAAGTTAATTAAAAATCTCCCAGTTACTGTGTACATCGGAGAAATTTTAGTTAACGAACGTAATATTGATAAACTTTTCATTCCACAAGCTTTAACTTTTTCTAAAAACGGTTATGCAACGCTAAAAACCATTTCAGTAACTGTAAAATTAGCCAAGTCCTATTTGGAACTTAGAAATTTTAGTTTGTAGAACCAAGTTAGTTCTTGACAGGAGATGGAACTTGCGGTTGTTGCTATAAGAGACAACGGGGGTTGGTCAGGCCATACTAACCCTTTACAGACAATTATAGCCTTCGTCTATCATTACCAATGAATACACTCATTGTTAAAAGTATATTGGTGTTGAAATTATAATACAAAGCTTATATACAATTAATGTGGGCCGTGTTTTTAACCTACTATTAAAAATTACGATCATATGCATTTAAGACAGTGTAATTGTACACATTGTTCGTAATTTGACCTACTACACTTCGCGCAATGCATACGTTGTAGAAATGCAAGCTGTAGTAATTCGTAATATGACCTAGTGCGTTTGATAAAACTGCCGAGTCTTTGTTTACGAACACTTAATTGGCACGCTTCACTAGTTCTTGTAACCTACTTGCAGGCACTTTTGGGTTTACACGATTTCAGTTCGTTTTACACTTTGTCCTAAATTCATGATCAAACTAAAGTTTGAACGTAACCTTAAGCGAACCTATATCAACAATTCGCTTTGAACCATCTTTATATGAAATTTATAAATTTACGTACGTACATATCATATGATTAAGGAAGAAAAAATGCTATTATAAATCTTTATAACCAATTTTCGGGTAGGCGATAAATTAACTTTAACCTCTAAAATTAAGCACCCGATAAAAACTACAGACGCAATACCAGTACACACGAAGTCATATAAATACCCATACGTGCATAAACAAAAAGTCTAACGACAAGTTCAAGAAATATTGGCAAAAGGAAGATGGCCTATCTTAATAGCCCTTGGTCGTCTCCTATTTGGATAGTGCCGAAAAAAATGGAGACTAGTTATAGACAATCGCAAAATTAATGAAAAAGCAATTGACGATAGGTACCCCCTCCCTAATTCTAAAAAAAATTAGGTAGAGCTCAATATTTTTAGCACGCTTGATTTAGCTATCGGATTTCACCAGATAGAAATGAGTGATTCTTATGATATGGTTGATGGGGGGATTTTTAATCCATACCCTTAAATATTTAAAATGTCCATTTCGACGTTAAACGCGGGTAACGTCGAAATGGACATTTTAAATACTTAAGGGTATGGATAAAAAATCCCCCATCAACCGTTCAGAGAATTATGCACAAAGTTTTAAAAGGTCTACAAAATAAAATATGTACGACATAATTATTTTTAATTAAAGTTTGCAAAAACGTATTCAAAACTTAAAATGAGTATTTTTCAAATTACGCGAAGCACAACTAAAAGTTAAGTGAAATAAATGTAAATTTTTTCAGAAAGGAGTAGAACATTTAGAACATATCGCGATCCCAGATGGCTTCAAACGCAACAAATAAAAATAGAAGCTATAAAAAATTCCCCATTCCACGCACACAAAAAGAAATTGAATCTTTTCTTGGTTTATTAGGTTATTACCACAAATTTATACAGAACTTTGCTAACTTAACTAAGCCAACGACGCAATTTTTTAGGAAAAATTAGAAACTAAAACACCAAAGAATTAATTGAATGTTTCAATATATGTAAAAATATACTAACTTGAGAAGAAGTATTAGCCTATTCAGACTTTGACAAATCTTTCAAATTGACGGCAGGCGCATCTAATTATGCTGTGGGTATCTCTCTTAAATAATCATCCAATTTCTTATACATCTAGAACACTAAATCCAGTCGAAATAAATTACTCGACTATCGAAAAAGAACTCCTTGCTATCATGTCGAGTTGTAAATATTTTAGACCATATCACCATTACAATGGGTATTTTCGATCGAAGAAGCAAATTCTTGATTCCTTATTGCTTGAATTTGAGGCTCCGCCCACAATGCATCCATTCTGCGGAACGTTACACCTTGTATTCTATGCACCGTGTTCTCAGTCATAACATATATGGTTTATTTGGAAATTTGAACAAAAATTTAAATACATCACTTATTTAACTTAGTAAAATTGATTTCTAACTCTTAACATAACATTCAGCTGTATTTATACTGTTACGATCGTGAGGGCCGAGGGATGGATGAGTCGGCAGCCTTGGCGATTAATACGCGAACGTTCCAGACCTTCTCGAAGCAGCTGCAGAAATATGAGTCACAGCGGTCGAATGCTCGGGAAGCGCCCTTACAGCCAGGTGCAACGGACACTCACCCTTTTAGGGACGCGCTCAAGGGCAACAAACGCGGATGCGTCATGCGGTTCCTAGAAGAGTCTAGCGAACTCGCGGTTAGTCTAGAAAGGAATTACCTGAAATATAAATACACGCCCGCATGGATAGCGGGCAGTTCGAATTCAGCATCAGAGCGCCGAGCTCCCAGATAAATAAAACGCGTGAACATATAACTAATAGAAATAAATAAATATATAATCGTTGGTGTTTAAGAGTGATATAAAAAAATGTGTTAATCCGTATGTAATAAGAAATAAATGTACCGATAGTTCGTTAGTGCCTGTATTAATTTGTAATCTGCTTGATAATTCTCGCATGTGCTTGTAAACAATAATCGTAATAATTCATTCTTGTAAATAAATGTTTGAACCCATGTTTGTCGTATAATTTTAAATAGCCCGAACGTTAAGAACGTAACAGTGGTGTCGGTGTGAGGTTTGTACCGGGGGCTATAAGAAAATTATTGAACAAACATTAAATAAATAAATTGTTAACAAGTGCCGATAAAACGACGGTCAGATAAATATATTTAAGTGTATAGTGTGCATGCCTTTGACGCGATCTCGAAGCAGCAAAATGGAAGCCCAATTAAGCCAACTTTTGCAACTGATGCAAGTTAGCCAGGACAAGGCAGAGAAGGCGCAAGACAAAGCGGAAAAAGCACAAGAGGATCTTAGGAAAGAGATCCAAGTTGGGCAGGAGAAGGCAGAAAAAGCACAAGAAGACCTCAAGGAAGTACTTAAGGAAGAGCTGAAAGCCGCGCAAGAAAAAGCAGTCCAAAAACTTGAGGAAAAATTGAGAGTCACGCAAGAAGACCTCAAGGATGAACTTCGGGAAGATATGGAGAGAGCGTTGGCCGGAGTTCGGAGTGACATACTGGAGCTGCAGTCACGAAGTGGCCAAGGCCAACCAGCTCTCTCTGAATCTGCTGGCTGCTCTTCTCCAATTGCAGTGAATCAGCCTACCTTATCGCGAGTTGCTGCCCCTCAGGTTGCTCTGTCGCAAGATACTGCCCCAGTGAGGCCCGCAACATCTGGCTTGCACATGAAACTGCCCTCTTACGATGGGAAAACGCCATGGTCAACATACCTGAAGCAATTTGAAGCCGCAGCCGTTGATAATGGTTGGGGAATGGCAGACAAAGCGACCGCATTGATCCTGACATTGCGAGGGGATGCTCTGAATGTTTTGCAAATGATTCCAGAAAATCAGCAGAGGGACTTCCAGCAATTGGTGAATCGTCTGGAACGGCGTTATGGCAATGGTCATCTTCAGCATGTGCATTGTGCCGAGTTGAAGAACAGAATTCAGAAGTCGGGGGAGACTCTGCAAGAACTGGAGGCCGATGTTGCTCGATTGGTTCGGCTCGCGTATCCATCGGCGCCGGAGGACTTCCTGGAGCAGCTAGCCGTCCAAACATTTGTAGATGGAGTTAAAGACGCCGATACTCAGCAAGCGGTACGTCTGGGGCGCCATAGGACACTGGGAGAGGCCTTAGCCCATGCATTGAAATTTGAAGCGGCAAGGACTGCCTCCAGAGGACATGGTCGTGTCCGCGGTGTCGCCACGACGGATATGGCGCCTGAATCCATGGAGGACATGTTGCGACGACTTATAAGGCAGGAGACGAGGGAGAAGGGGCCCCGTTGTTGGAGCTGCGGAGAGATGGGTCATCTTAGGGCTCGCTGTCCGAAGAAAGGAGCCCGAGTGTCTGACGAGCCGTCGGAAAACTAATGCGGGTCGACAAGAAGGGGCGAGAGTCGACTCGTGATTGCCATGCCCCGGAGATTCCCATACATGTGTCGTCCGTGCAGCGCCAGCCTGATAGTCTCTTCATTGATGGGAAAATAAATGGAAGAGTTCGGTCTCTGCTGTTGGATACTGGAGCGACGAAGTCCATCGCCAGGTCTGACGTAATACGAGACGAGGGTGAGCTGCTGCCCACCAGGACACGCCTTCGCACTGCCAGGGGAGGCGCAGTGACCACACATGGGGAGATGGATGTGAAATTGAAGATTTGGAATCAAACCCTCAAGCATCGGGTTCTGATTGCTGACATTGCGGACGAGTTCATCCTGGGAATGGATGTCATGAATAAGTGTGGGTTCACTTTGGACCTGGTACGCGGCGTGTTGCACGTGGGTGGGGAGGAGCTTTCCCTACACCTAAGAAAAGAGATCGCAGTACGAGTGGTATTGGCGGAAGATGTTACTCTGCCTGGACGAACCGAGAGGGTCGTGGATGCATACCTGGATGGCGATCTCCGGGGCAACGTAGTGCGCATGATTGAACCCGATTATGACAAGGAGCTCACTCATGGTATCCTGGTTGGGAAGACGTTGGTAAAGACTGGGCTTAAGGCCCCAGTAAGGATGATGAACGTCAACAGGGAACGAGCAACCGTCAGGAGAGACACAGTCCTGGGAAGGTGCACACCGGTCTCCGCCGTTGTGAGAACGATCACTAGTGGCGGCGGCCGCAAGGCGAAGGACTTCCCAGAGGCATTAATTAACACCGTGATGTCTACGTGCAAGGGCGTGAGCCAGCAAGAACGGAAGAAGATCGAAGATCTGGTGGCCCGGTACCAAGACGTCTACGAGTGCGGAGATCATCCCAGCGGCCGTACCGACGTAGTTAAACATAAAATCAATACGGGGGATGCTCAACCGATACGCCAACATCCAATAAGGTTGCCCCTCGCCAAACGGGAAGAAGCTGAGAAGATTGTCCAAGATATGCGAAACCAAGGGATCATCGAACCGTCCAGCAGCCCGTGGGCCTCCCCTGTGGTTCTTGTCAAGAAGAAGGATGGGTCAACGAGGTTCTGTGTTGACTACCGACAGCTGAACCATGTGACCAAGAAAGACAGCTACCCTCTGCCACGAATTGATGATACCCTGGATACACTCTCCGGTTCTTGATGGTTCTCGACGCTAGACTTGAAGAGCGGTTATTGGCAAGTCGAAATGGAACCCGCGGACAGGGAGAAGACTGCATTTACTATCGGAACTGGGCTCTGGCAGTTCTCCGTCATGCCGTTCGGTTTGTGCAATGCCCCCGCCACGTTTGAGAGGCTGATGGACACCGTCCTGAAGGGTCTATCTTGGCAGACCTGCCTGATTTACTTGGACGACATCATAGTGGTGGGCAAACCCATCAACGAGCATCTGAAAAACCTGGAGGAAGTGTTCGGTAGACTGCGAGGTGCCAACCTGCGATTGAGTCCAAAGAAGTGCCACATCTTCCAGAAGGAGGTACAGTACCTGGGGCACGTCGTATCCCGCCAGGGAGTAGCAGTAGACCCGAGTAAGGTGAAGGCGGTGCAGGATTGGCCAATCCCGAAGGATAAGCATGAGCTGCGAAGCTTCCTGGGGCTCTGTACTTACTACCGACGGTTTGTGCTGGGCTTCGCGAACATCGCAAAACCGTTAACCCGTCTAACGGAAGAGGGACGACAGTTCGAATGGAGTGCTGAGTGCGCGGAGGCCTTCGAGACGCTCAAGACTGCCTTAACCAGTTTGCCTGTACTTTGTTATCCACGTCAGGAAGGCCAGTTTATCCTCGACACTGACGCTAGCAATGTCGGAATAGGTGGTGTTCTGTCCCAGGTCCAAGATGGGCAAGAGAAAGTCCTGGCATATTTCAGCAAGGTCCTGTCCAAACCAGAGCGTAACTATTGCGTAACCAGGAGGGAGCTTCTGGCAGTAGTCAAGTACGTGGAGCATTTTTATAAATACTTGTATGGCAGAAGATTCTTGCTGAGGACCGACCATGCTGCTCTAAGATGGCTGCTGCAGTTCAAGAACCCTGAAGGACAGGTGGCTAGGTGGATCGAGCGCCTACAAGAGTACGACTTTGAAATAAATCATCGACCTGGTACAGCCCACCGCAACGCCGATGCGTTATCCAGGAGGCCCTGCCCTGCGGACTGCAACCACTGTTCGAGACTGGAGAGTCGTGCGGTACCCATCAATCGTACCACTGTAGTCGACGACTCGTGGGAGCTAGACGAGTTGCAGAACAGCCAGGAGAACGACCCCGACTTAGGCACAGTTATAGCCTGGAAGCGAGATGGCCGTCGACCTACCTGGCAGGAGGTCTCCGACACCAACCCAACGGTGAAGACCTATTGGGCGCAATGGGACTCCTTGCAGCTCGACAACAACGTCCTGAATAGAATCTTGGAAGACGAGGACGGTAGGGCAACGAGATCACAATTGATGGTTCCAAGGAGTAGAGTGGCCGAGGTTCTGCGTCACCTCCATGATGGCTCCTCTGGGGGACACTTTGGATTGAAGAAGACGTTGCAGAAGGTCCGAGACCGGTTCTACTGGGCGAGTTGCAAAGATGATGTCCGATAGTGGTGCCGGAGGTGCGAAGCCTGCGCTACAGGAAACGGACCGGTTGGTAGACGTAGAGCTCCGATGCGGCAGTACAACGTCGGTAGTCCGTTCGAGAGGATAGCCATCGACATCCCTGGACCATTCCCCGAAACCGAATCGGGAAATAAATACATCTTGGTGTGCATGGACTACTTCACCAAGTGGCCTGAAGCATATGCCCTTCCGAATCAAGAGGCCGGTACTGTAGCTGATGTTCTGGTGAAGGAGTGCTTCAGCCGTTTTGGAGTCCCCCTGGAATTACATTCCGACCAGGGCCGGAATTTCGAGTCTGGGCTGTTCCAGAACGTTTGCAAGCTGCTGGGGATACACAAGACCCGGACCACTGCCCTCCATCCTCAATCGGACGGCATGGTGGAAAGGATGAACCGAACCATGGGGAAGCATCTGTCCAAAGTGGTTTCCGAACATCAGCGTGACTGGGACCAGTACATTCACCTATTCCTAATGGCCTACCGATCGGCAGTACAAGAGACAACCAACCACACCCCAGCTACGGTACTCTTTGGGCGCGAGCTGCGATTGCCATGTGACCTCAAGTTTGGAAGAAAGCCTGGCGAAGAAACGGCCGGGGAGGACTACGTGGGGAACCTGAAGAAGAGGATGGAAGAGATCCACGACACCGTACGCCGAAACATTCAGGGTGCCAGCGACCGAATGAAGGACCGATATGATGCCCGCGCTGAGGCCGGTGGTTTCCAGCCTGGCGATTTGGTATGGCTTCATAACCCCCAGAGGCGTCGTGGCCTCTCCCCCAAGCTCCAAAGAAACTGGGAAGGCCCCTACACTGTGGTTGCTCGACTGAATGACGTGGTATACCGAATCCAGAAACCTCCTCGAGGAAAGTGCAGGGTGGTGCACTTCAATCGGTTGGCCCCATATGCCGGAACGAATGAGGAAGTGGAGGCTGTCACGGAACAACCCCTGAGACGACTAGGGACCGGAGGAACCTCCTTCCAGGAGTTTATGGCCGCTTATGGGGGTACGAAGACTGCGCGATTCGGAGTTACTACAGAGGTGCAGCGTGACCTGTTCGACACCCTGCGGCAGTATTCCCTGGCACACTGCGTCGCCCAGGACCTCCGGATGTCTAGGGGGATCGCCGCTGCCTTCCGGGAGCAGTTTGGCCGGTTAAACCAGCTGCGAGAGCAGGCACCTCAGGTTGGCAGAACCTTGCAGCTGAAGGAAGGCAACAGCTCCATTTATTACCTGGTGACGAAAAGGTTGTCTCACGAAAAACCTAGTTACCAGGAGCTCTGGTCTGCTCTTTTGGACCTTAAGGAGCAGATGGTGAAGAACGGCGAAACCCGGCTAGCGATGCCGAAATTAGCATGCGGCCTGGATTCGTTGGACTGGAGGGTCGTACGCAGCATGCTGGAAGTAGTCTTCGACCAGACCGGCATCCAGATCGAGGTCTGCTGTTGCAGCCCGGCGCGAAGCATTGAGCCCACGGTGGACTGCTACTTCTTCAACCAGTCAGTGTGCAAGAAAGGCACCGCCTGTAAGTACCGTCATCGAATCCCCACAAGAGCGAGTGACAGGCACCCGACGCAACTCGTTCTGGGACAGAACGACCTAAGGCGGGGGCAGTGTTACGATCCTGAGGGCCGAGGGATGAATGAGTCAGCAGCCTTGGCGATTAATACGCGAGCGTTCCAGACTTTCTCGAGGCGGCTGCAGAAATATGAGTCACAGCGGTCGAATGCTCGGGAAGCGCCCTAGAACCAGGTGTACTGAATGACTCACGCTCGCTTACGAGAACAACACCTGCGAATGCCGGAGTGCATTCGCGAGGATTCTGGAATCTCCCCAGTGAAATATAAATGCGCGGCTTTCAGACCTGTAGGGCAGTTCGTATTCAACATCAGAGCGGCGAGCTCCCAGATAAATAAAACGCGTGAAATAAATAAATCCGTATGTAGTAGAAATACATCGTTAGTGTTTAAGAGTGATATAAATAATAATAGTTGTTAGAAATAGTGCCGTAGTTTAAAAGTAATTTGTAATCTGCTTGATAGTTTGTTAGTGCTTGTAAATAACAATAATCGTAATAATTAATCCAATAGTGTGTAAATAAATATTTGAACCCATGTTTGTCGTATAATTTTGAATAGCCCGAACGTTAAGAACGTAACAATATTGTAATGATGCCCTTAACTATAAAAACTTTAGTAAATTTAAAAAAATAAATAGGACAGCAAATCACTACAAATTACAAATTAAATAGCTTTAATAAAAGAAATCAATATTGTGTCAATCTCAGGGCTTATTAAAATGATGTTATAATTAACATTTACATAATAAATGGTTTCTTGCTCTTTCTATTTTATTCATTTGCAATCAATAAATTAACGCTCCGGCCTTGCATGAGAAGAAACTTATTTTCAAAGGGGTAGGTTCAACACTCAGTATTACAATTACCTTTGAGTAGGGCTTATTAACATGTATAGCAATTGCTTGAATTTGTATCTGACAGCTTTAACCTTAAAATTGACTATACACACAGATGATCTGCTGGTACAAGAAAATAGCGTAATTGAATTAAAACACAAAAAAGAGAAAAAAGCCTTAGGTAAATACAATGCAATTAATGTGAAGTAATTTCCGGCTAACCTGTTTGGTTTCAGTAATGTAGGGCACACCAAAACCTGCATTTGTTTAGCTTCCTGCAATTCTCTAAATCTCCGGCTCAAATCACAAAGGACGCTAGCTCGATTATAAAACCCTGGATGAATCTATGCAGCTGGGACTACGTTCACGACCTCGTACGATGTTTAATCTTTTAAACCCAAAGCTAGTGGGTCTTCTGCAACGGGTTGCCTGTGAAATTTACCTTGTAAGAGCAGCTTCGATGTCGGCTCGCAGAATAAAGAGACGCCACGGCAATTACAAACTTAGTGATGGCCGCTGCTCCAAATTTCTGCACCTAGACACTCAGGAGGATCTGCTCCAAACGTAGCATAAAAATTCTAGCTGGCCGATGTCTCAACGATTCCAAAATTGGCCTCCATGTTAACTGTTCTTGGGCGAATCTTCGCAGACCTGATCCCGTTTCACTGTTATGTGTCACCACGATAAAAATTACACACACAGATGCTCTGCAAACTGGTGAATATGAAAAACTACTTATTTGCTCACACAGAAAACTTTTTAATATGAAAATTTACAAAAAACTGGAAGCACCTCTTGCACCCAGCACAAATTGTATAAGGCTTGTTTAGTCATTAACGATTGAATGTTTTGTGAAATAAGTTTTGATATAATGTTTTTACTTAAGAACTAAACTCTTTTTTTTTGAAATTGTCAATCGTAACACTTTACTCTGCTTCTATACATTTAGTTTTTAAGTGCACTGTTTCACATGTTTATAATTAGCACTTCACTCTTTTCTGTGTCCTATAATGGGTTGCCTTATATTTGCTCTTTGCAATCTTTGCTTCCTTGTACTGCTTTGGACTGTTTCTTTACCTGTCAGCTGTCTTACCGTTTATTGGTGATATAATTTTTAATACTGACGCTCATATAATTTTCATAACTTCACAAACCATCTCTGTATCATTTTAAATTTACATTATTGTATTGACGTTAACAAATCAAATCTGCGAGATATATAAATTAAGCTGCACTTGCCATTTTGAACATCAATTATGAATAAAACGTTAAACGTAACCCTTTTGGTTCTGCCTGATCTCATGCTAACCTTTCTCAATCAAATTGTAGTTGCTGCTAATCATATCACGTGCATTTATTAGTGTAAATTACAGACTTTATCTTGCAATAAAAAAATATTAATTCTGTGCTCACTTTGAAATATTCTTTCATTTTGGTGTTAGTTAGGCAACCAGAACTGCTGTGGGCAGTATATACTGCTTCGGTATTTCAATTATTCCTTTAATTATGCAATTTTGATTGCATATGTTTCAAGAAGTTTTAAAAAGCGACCTTTTCCTAAAGATTTCTAAAATATATCTTGGGCGATACGATACATACTATTCTAGCGGTCTCCAAATTTACACTGCCGTAACCATGGTGAGTTCGTTTCTGATTTCTCAGTGGTATCTGTGCTTCTTGATAATGAAGGCCAACTACTTCAGCATGCTCTATATTATTAATGTAATCCTTTGAGTTAAAATAAATTTAAATGGATAAATCTATGAAGGTAAAATATATTCTTAAAGTTTGTAAACATTTTAAATTTTAGCAACTGTACAATGTTATTGTTACTAAAAATATCACTCGCTAATACTTATTGTGTAGTAGATTTGAAATTAATTACTATTAAATCAATGCTTTTCAATTAACCTATAGCTATATAGCTATTGCTTCTAATTGCTGCAAAGAAATGTCAATACAATGATTAATTACTGAATAACGGGCAACTCCCAAGGACTTACTTTGTAAATAATTTCATGGGTTTCACGTAAATGTAATCATTGCCAAAATAATGGAAAAAGCCGGTTTTTGTTAATTTTTACAAAACGGTTAGGTTTCATCTGTAAACTGTTTATGTGGAATTAACTTGTTCGTTTCTTGAATTCTGTTTTAACTCCTAAGATCGGTACTAGTACTAGTCGAAGAACTGTTCATTACTGGGACGAGTTGTATTATATTTTAGTGGTTATTTATATAATCTATTCTATTGTTCGCAATTTTGTAGTGTGGACTCTTCCATATTCATTTCAGTTTACGCTTTTGTATAAACAAGGAGTTATTGAGAAATTGCATATGCTGTACGTATTTCCTTTTCTGTTGTGTCTTCATAAAATTGTTTGACTTATTTTCTGTCAACAGTTAGACCATATCAAAGACATGAACTTTACGGTGGCGGCTCTCTAGGAGGAAGCTTTACAAAGTAGACTGAAAATAAATTGTGCAAACAAAAGTTATGCAGTACCAGCTACAACAACAAAAAGACAAAATAAAAAAGACAAAGACACAACAATTACTTCGAGTCCAATGCGAAAGATCAATAAATATACTGCTATACACCTTTTGTTTTGACTTTACTGATGTTATCTAGTTTATTTAGTTTAACCAACTCGTGTAGATTAAAGACTATATAAGCCTGTATGATTTTAATTTTTATATTATAGCAAATTCCTGTTTTAGATGAATTGAAGTAAACTATATGCCCTTTTATATAAAATTATTGAGTATTAGTTCTATTAAATATTTATAGCTCCAGCAGAACAATCACTCTAAACTCAGGTTAGGTTCATGCATTATCAAAAATGATTACACTTGAAAAATCGTTTTGTATAATAAAAACATACTTCAAAAATTATATGACAGTTTTATAACTGTCAACGTCAAAACTATGAAAGTGGAAAGTCAGTCGAAAGCACATTTGTTACAATTATTATCATTTGATAAACATGAAAAATGTAAGTACTTCCTTTTTATTATCTTATTCACTTTATTACAACTTTTTACTTTAACCTCTTTCAACAAATACCTGCAGTAGCTACCACTCCAAACACTTCAACCTGCCTCTTCACTGAACCAAGCGTATTCCGTCTGCTTACAAAAGTTCTGAGACACCCATGCAAGTACAGCCTCTTAACTCATCAACCCAAGTATAGATGCAATCAACCACCATTAACAGTGACTGCAATGCCTCTTTTCCAAATCTCCAACAAAAACCTCAATGAGGTCTACTACCAGTAACTGAAACGCCTTTTATCCAATTCACAAGATGTTTACTCCAACACGAAGCTCGATGATGTCCACGTCCACTACCAGTGACTGAAATGCCTTTTATCCTATTCACAGGATGTCCACTTCAACAAGAAGCTTAACAAGGTCCACTACCAATAAATGAATTGCCTTTTATCCAATTCACATGATGCAACCAACGAACAATAAATTCAGTACAGCACCCAATTCCAGAAAATACTATTTTGTAGATTACCGCAGTTTAACTTTTTATTGTACTTCTACCATATCCACTATATCTTTTATTTTAAAATTCACTTTTTTCCATCTCGTTAATTTGTTATTATGTATTCCCTTTTATATACCAATTAGATTAATAAAAATCATTTCATAAAAGGGTTTTAATTTAAAATTTTAAACTTTCACAAAATAGGTTTACATGTTTAGAATCAAATACCGTTGTTATTTTTTTAATAATAATTTTTCCATAGTAATATATTGCATGCATTTTTTTTAATTTCACACTCCTGGATTACATACTAGTATATTTATTTATCCCTGACATATTGAATGACTTTAAATAATTATTCGACTTTAGTTTTCCACCTTAATTCAAGCAATATTTAAATCATATGTTAGAACCTTTCTGTTTCTTAATTTGAATCTTTCGACTGGATTTGAAATCTAATCCGCAAATTTACTAAACAAACCTTTGAATAATTATTCTGTTCTTTTTTATATTTAAATTCATTTTGGTATTTTTAATAATAATTAAGTAGTTTTATCATTTTATAAATAATGTCATACCTAGGGATTAATTTTCACAAACAAACTATATATCTTGATATACAACCACCACAATACATATTTAGGGACCTTGCATACAAATGAATGAAGAATACCATTGACCAGAAGAAGGGAAAAATAAATCTAAGATGAACCGCTTTCGGTAAATTAAATCATGTTGTTTTGCTAAGTGGATTATTTCTTCCAACGTTACCATACGATGTCGATGTTCAGCTGATCAACTGAAATTTGAGTCTATTGTCTATTGCAACTTTGGCAAAAAAAGCAGGTACATCAACACTAACCATTATTTAGTGTTTATGTTCATTAATTTAGTTGGTGAAAGAAGCAACTGCATCAACACTAACCAATGCTTGGAATTTATGTTTACATTTTTCAGTGTTTCGAGAAAGTGCGGTTTGTTTTAATGTGTGAATCTGTCTTTTCTGTAAAGCGTTTTTCAATCTTTTTTGAGTGTTTTGTTTATTTGAAGGTAGATAAAAAAGCCAACCTCATCAACAGTAACCCTTGTTTGGTGTAGATGTATTTATTTTAGTGTTTCGAGAAAGTGTGTGTGCTTTTAATGTATGAGTCTGTATTTCATGTAAAGTCTTAGAGTTTTGCTGTCTTGTTTTATAATATCAAATGTCTTGTCTGTTAGAACGTTAACAGAAAGGGTAACTACATCAGCACTAAGCACTGTTTGATGTGTAGGTTTACCTATTTTGATGTTTCGAGAAATTGTGGTGTGAGTAATATATGAGTCCGTATTTCGTGTGAAGAATGGGTGTTTTTCAGTCTTGTTTCACGTTGCTGACAGTTTTGTCTATTGGAAAGCTGATAAAACGGATAACTAACACAATACTAACCATTGTTTGGTGTGTTTATTTCTTTCAGTTTTTCAAGGAAGTATGGTGTGTTTTTAATATATAGTCTGTTTTGCCGCCTTGCTCAATAATGTTGAGTGTTTTGTGTATTGCAACATTGGTGGAAAGGGTAACTACTTCAACATTATCCGTTGCTTGGTGTTTATTTTTTTTTCTTTTGGTGTTTCGAGAATTTGTGGTATGTTTCTAATGTAAGCGTCTGTATTGCCTGTGAAGCGTTAGCAGAAAGAGGTAAGCACATCAACACTAACGATGATTTGGTATTTATGTTAACTATTTCAATATTTGGAGAAAGCGCCATGAGTTTTTAATGTATGACTCTGTTTTGTCTATTGGAACGTTAGCGAAAGGGGCGATTACAACAACAGTAACCATTGTTTGGTATTTACGTCTATTTCTTTTAGTGTTTCAAGAAGGCATGGTGTTTTTAATGTATGAGTCTGTTTTGCTGCCTTGATCAATAATATTGAGTGTTTTATGTATTGGAACGTTGGTGGAAAGGGTAAGTACATCAACATTAACCGTTGCTTGGTCTTTATTTTAATTTCTTTTAGTGTTTCAAAAAGGTATGGTGTGTTTTTAATGTATAAGTCTGTTTCTCCGTCTTGATCAATAATGATCAATAGTGTTTTGTGTATTGTAACGTCGGTGGAAATAACCGTTGCTTGGTGTTTATTTTTATTTCTTTTAGTGTTTCAAGAAGGTATGATGTATTTTAAAGGTATTAGTCTTGACATTTATTTTTATTACGTTTGGTGTTTCGAGAATTTGTGGTATGTTTCTAATGTAAGCTTTTGTATTACCTGTGAAGTGTCTTTTCTCACGATGTAAAGTGTTTTTTTATTAGCACGTCAGCGAAAGGGGTAATCACATCAACAATAATATTAATCTATTTTAGTGTTTTGTGGAAGCCTGGTGAGTTTTTAATGAGTGGTTCTGTATTTCCCGTAAAGTGTTGGCGTTTTGGAGTCTTGATGAATGACGTTAAGTATTTTGTCTATTGGAACGTTAACGAACGGGGCGATTACAACAACAACCATTGTTTGGTGTTTGTGTCTGTCTATTTTGGTGTTTTGAGAAAGTTTGATGTGTCTTTAATGAATGAGTCTGTATTCTCTGTAAAGTGTTGGCGTTTTATAGGCTTGCTTCATGATGTTCGGTATTTCTTTTTATGGATGGTTGGTAAATATTAACCATTATTTGGTGTTTTGTGTTTTATTCGGTGTTTCGAGAAAACGGGTGTTAGCGCTTTGCAATCTTCTTTTAGTTATTTGTCTATTGTAACGTTGATGACACGGATGACTAAATCAACACTAATCATTATTTGGTGTCTATGTTTATTTATTTTAGTATTTCACGAGAGTGTGGTGTGTTTTTCATGTATGAGTCTGTAATTCCTGTGAAGTAGAGAGATTTTTACACCTTGATCAATGATGTTGAGTGTTTTGCGTATTGGAATGTTGGTGGAAAGGGTAACTGCATCAACATTGACCATTGCTTGATGTTAATGTCTATTTATTTTAGTATTTGGAAAAAGTGTTTTGTTTTTAATGTATGAGTTTGTATTTCATGTAAAGTGTTATCGTTTTTCACTCTTGTTTCTGATGTCAAGTGTGTTGTCTATTGGAACGTTAACGAAAAAGTAACTACATCAATATTAAGCATTGTTTGGTAAATATATTTATTTATTATTATTTTAGTGTTTGGATAAAGTGTGGTGGGCCTTTAATGTATGTCTCTCTATTTCTCGAAAAGTGTTTATATTTATTTATTTTAGTGTTTTGAGAAGGTTTGGTGTGCCCTTAATGTATGAATTTCTATTTTTTGTTGAGTGCTAGCGTTTTTCAGTCTTGTTTTATGACGTTTAGTATTTTGTCTATTGGAACGGCGGTAAAAACAAATTACACATATATTAACCAATGTTTGGTATTTATTTTTATTCTAATTTGTATTACGAGGGAGTGTGGTCTGTCTTTAATGTATGAGTTTGTATTTCCCGTAAAGCGTTTGCATTTTGCACTTTTTAGTTTGGATGTTAAGTGCTTTATTTATTAAAATGTTCGTGAAAAGAATAACCACATCAACGTTAACGATTACTTGGTGTTTATTTTTATTTCTTTTTGTGTTTTGAAAATGTGTGGTATGTTTCTAATGTAACCGTCTGTATTATCTATGAACTATAAAGATTTTACAGTCTTGATCAATGATGTTAGGTGTTTTGTGTATTGGGACGTTGGTGAAAGGGTAACTATAGCAATATTAACCATTTATTTGTGTTAATGTTTATTTACTTTGGTGCTTAGAAAAGGTGTAGCGTGCTTTCAATGTATGAGTCTGTATTTTCTGTGAACTGTTGTCGATTTCAGTCTTGATTTATGATGTTAAACGTTTTCCGTACTGGAACGTCAGTAAAACGGTAACTACAGCAACATTAATAATAGTTTGGTGTTTATGTTTATTTATTTTATTATTTAGGGAAAGAGTGGTGTGTTTCTAATGTAAGAGTGATAGTGATAGGTGATGTGAAGTGTGATCGTGATGTATTGCCATTTTGTAGTCTTGTTTCATGATGTTGAATGTTTTGTTTATTGGAAAGTTGATAAAAACGAATTACATTTACATTAACCATTGTTTGATGTTTATGTCTACCTCTTTTGGTATTTCGAGAAAGTGTGGTGTCTATATGTTGGTATGAACTCTATTTCATGTGAAGTGCTACAATCTTGCTTTATGATGTTTGCCTTTTGTCTATGTGAACATTGGTGTAAAGGTAAATACACCAACATTAACCATTTTTTCGTGTTTACGTCTATTTATTTTAGTGTTTGGAGAAAACATGCTGTTTTTAGCGTATGAGTCTGTACTTTCTGTGAAGTTTGATCGTGTTTTTCATAGTATTAAATGTTTTGTCTGTTGGAACGTAAGTGAAAGGGTAATTACATCAACATTAACCATTGTTTGGTGTTAATGTTTATTTATTTTAGTCTTTGGAGAAGGTGTGGTGCGTGTTTAATGTGTAAGCATGTATTTTTCTATAAAGTTTTATCGTTTTTCGTCTTGTTTCATGATATTGAATGAATCAGTCGACCTTCTTCTAGTGATATGTCTATTGGATGGTTGGGAAAAAGATAACCACATCAGCACTAGCAATTATTTGGAGTTTAGGTTTAAGTCAATTAGTACTTCGAGAATATGTGGTGTGTTTTTAATGTATGGATTTGCATTTTTTATGAATTGTTAGTGTTTTACTGCCTCGTTTCATGATGGTCAATATTTTGTCTATTGGAATGTTGCCGAAAGAGTGACTGTATGAACAGTAATCATTGTTTGATGTTTATTTTGACTTTTTTTTATGTTTGGAGAAAGTGTCTTGGATGTCAATATTTAATATAATGGGTTAATCTTGTGTGAGATATTGCCATGTCTTAAATGTGTGTTTTAATATATCAACACAGTTATGCATAAGGACGGAATACATTTTCCCAAAACGGCCACGCTCGCTTGTTACTGTTTGTAATCTTGTGTGCCGAAACACACTGAAAATCATGAATAAGCTAGGACGTAAGCATCGGCGTTTTAAAGTTGTTTTCCTTGCAGGAAAATAGTAAAACAGGTCGCAGTTTTTAATTAAGGTAAAACATGCAGAGAGCAAACCCTGACAATGCCGTTACCACCATAAACTATAAAACAGCGCAATTAATTATGAAAAGCTCCGCCGCATTTTTCATGTGGCTCTGCTGAAGTAAATTACAGCGGGCATTAAAACTACTTCCCTATTCCGGGTAATCGACGAGTCAAAAGAAAAGCAAAGGGACGGAGACTTACGGTCCGTATAAATGGCTCGCCATGCATGCAACCCATTAGACCTGGATGCAATGCACGTCGAAGCATAATAGTTCCCGCACAAAATAGAATTCTTGCCAGATATTTATGTTCGGGGGAACAATATTTTCTGTTTATGCTAGACAGCACCTAGGTAAGGCTATTGCTTTTCCTCAAGCTTGGAGCTGGGGCCGTGTAAACATTAAAGGCTGTTATTGGCCTGACAGTTGGGTATGAGTTACCGATAATGTATCTGGTTAATGGGGTGTTCCGATATAACACAAGCAGCTTAAAGGCTCGAGTTGCTATTTGTTTACTGGGGATGTTTGGCCGGTTATTATTTTTGTTAAGCTGACATTCTTAGGATTATGATACTGCCCTTTTCTTTTCGTATTTACGCGTGGATTTAAGTGGCAGCAACAGGGTTTTATTGAAAAACATACAAATTTCAAAACGGTGACTGCTCTTATAGAGTATTCATATTTTACTGGCGAAATCTTTAACTATACAGTGGCTTATGTCTCCATCTAGACTCGGTAAAGGTCTCAATTTCAGAAATTATAAAATCAAATGTCACGATATATTTTTATTTACTGTATATACCAAAGAATAAGTTTAGAAACTTTAATAGCCATTACAAAATAAAAAGAAATTGATTTCGCACTGAATTTTGCAGAACAATTTCAGCTAGATAATAAAGAGTTTTCAGAAAACACGCACTTTAAAAAAAAATACATTAATTTTTCAATAGATTTGCAGTCAATTATCAGTATGTTATTACGAGTCAAAAGTCACTTATAAGTATTTACGTATTTAATTTCCCTCTCTTTGATAAATATTATCTACACTATAATTTAAACTCAAGTTTCATATGTCATATGTCATACGCTATTTCCTACAAAATTTCACAAGCTCCATGGCATTTTGGTTGCCTCTCTTAGTTTCTCAAGGTTTTTCAAATTCTGGTGTAGCCCCTTATCTTTTTCGACCATTTATGTGCTGCAGTAGGAAGGCATGTAGAGTGAACTCAAATGTTCCACTTTTATTTGGGAATTTTCGCTTGCATCCTATATTGAGGATTCACTTTTGGCGGTGCGATTTCTTTCGAGGAATGGTAATGGAGTTCCTGGAAAAATCAGACATGTTTCTGGATTTCTACTTAAACGAGCATATGTTACTATTTTGGCAAACGGAGCTAAAACACCTCAAAGGTACGCTTCCTTTGTTGTGTCATTCGTTTACATTCTATGCGCTCCATTTTTAGCTCCTTCTAGTTATGGGGAAACACAACCAAGACCCCCTCTTCGTTTGACGGATTTGTGTATGAGGATTTCGTTTATGCAAGCACCAGGGTTTGTAATGTTGAACAACCATTCTAATCTAACGCAGACACTTGGTTTCCGTTGTGGCTTATCGTCACGGCTTTGCTTCTGACCAGCTTCCGATGTGCCTGCTTTCTACCTGGTGACCAGCGACAGTTCTGTTTTACCTAACCTCTTCTCTTGCATTAAGGAATTGGGTGACGAAATATCTACGACCTCGACATAACCTGTAATTATGGAATTGTTTATAATAACATTATCGCGGTAATACGCCTTTACCGAGTAACCTACTGGTAATGCGAATTGCTAATTTTACTTGTTTTCATATTACTTATTTATATTAAATATTCATAAATTGATTATATACTTTTTTAAAAGACTCTCTGTGTACTGTGATATTTTCCCTGTGATATTTGATCTTGTCGTGCTTTATTGTTGTGCTTTGTGTCTGTACTATTAAATACTTTCGACTAATATAATTATTCGATCCAGATATTAACGCTTGCGAATTTTATTTGTGCCCTTGCAGTTTTCTTTCGGCTTCAGGAATTGGTTAGTAGCGCCTTTCAATGTATACTTTAATTTGATTAACAAAGTGCTGGGTTACTTGCTTCGGCTGTTTTTACTCCTTCCCTATTTACTGTCAGAGTAACGGTAACATTCTCCCCTGAAGTTTCCAGTAAATATTTGACAAATTTGCAGAAAATTTTTAACCACATCCTCACATTTTTGTTTTCAGTAAGAAAGTAGTTAATTTTCGGTAGATTTGCAGCTCATTCTAAAAGTATCCGGTAAACTTTTTGCTAGCTTACAGTAAATTTGCGGAAAATATTTAACATTATCAGTGCGATTGCAACACATTTTCAGTAAGTTTTAAAATATTTTCAACTAATTTGCCATGAATTGTTGAAACATTTGCAGCAAGGTAGAAATTAGCTTTGAATCGCAAATTTTACAAAATTTCCAGAAGATGTTTGGAAAATTTCAATCAAATTTTCAACCAACTTTGTAGAATACTTACCACATTTCCTAGCACAATTTAAATCAATTTTTAGTAATCGCAAAGCTAACTTTTAATAGATTTCTAAGTCAGGAAGTTTTCAGTAAACTTGCAATAAGAGTGTAGCAAGTTTACATACTTTTTCCAGTAACGTTGCAGTTCATTGTTGTATAAAGTTTGTAGTATATATTCGGTACGATTGTAGGAAGTTCTAAAATATTTTAGACTATTTTGAAAATGTGCAATACAAACAGAAAAGTTGTGATCAATTTCATTGCAAATTGTAAACAGTTTGCAACACAATTTCGACTAAGTTAGCATTTTCAGTTTTAAAAAGTCAAATAGGTTGCAACAAATGCATAACATTTAATTGCACGATTTCAATATTTTTTATCAGGAACAGTTAATAATAGTTTTTGAACATGATTTGAATAAAATTTCAGCAATTGCAACTAGTTTTCAGCAAGGTTTTGGTAAAGTTTCAATAATTCTAGTGGACATTTGTAGCACTTTTAGCGCCATATCGATGACTTAGTAAACAGCCAATTTTCAGAAGTACTGCAGCTCAGTTTTAGTAACTTTCCAGTCAACTTTCAGCAGCTTTAGAGCAAAGCAGCAAGATTCAGTACCACAATTTCAATCCATTTTACGTAAGCGATCAAGTATTCAGAAAAATTTCGGTAATTTTGTAGCAATATTTTTTAGCACGATCTCAACAAAATTGTCAGCAATCAAGTAGCTAATTGTCACCAGGAGTACTTCAATCAATTTTCAGTACATTTCCGGCAAACTCCAGGCAGACTCATTAGCACAATTTATAGACATTTTCAGCAGGCGATCAATTAATTTTCAGTAAGTTTTCAGTAAACCTTCTGTCATTTTTAAGAGCTTTTCAGTAAATTTAATCAGCTTTAAGGGAAGGCAGCAAGATTAGCACAATTTCAAGATTTAAGTAAACGACCAACTATTTTATATAAAAAAACAATACTTTTCAGCATTATTTTAATAAGTTGTCAGCATAAACAGAAAGTTTTCCGAAAGAATGCAATTCATTTTTAGTAAATTTCCAGTAAACTTTTCAGCGGCGTTAGAGCAAATCGAAAAAAAATCATCCGCACAATTTGAATTAACTTTCAGCAAGCGCTCAAGTAATTTTCAACATATTTGCAACTAATTTTTAGCAACGTTTTAGTAAACCTTGCGTAATTTCCAGGAGTATGCAACGAAATTTCAGTAGATTTCGGTAAAGTTCCAGCAGCTTTAAATCAAAACAGCAACATTCATTATAAGCAAGCTATCAACTAATTTTCAGTAAGCCTTCCATAAATTTTGAATAATTTAACTGCAAATGTGGGTAACTTTTTAGCGCAATATCAATATATTTTCAGCTAGCGATCAAATAATTTTTAGTATTCAGTGACTTTTCAACAAACCTTCAGCAATTTTACAGCAAAGTTGCTTTTATTAGCACGAATTCAACAAATTTTCTGCAAGAAAACAGCTAATATTCAGAAAGAGTGCAACTAAATTTCCAATAAACCTTTAGCAGCTTTAAAGCAAGTCCACAAAATACACCAGCGCGATTTCAATAATTGTTCAACTAGCGATTAACTAATTTTCAGTACATTTTTAACAAACGTTCAGTAACTTTCCAGTAAACTTCGGTAACTTTATAGTAAATTTGCTACAATCATTAGCCCGATTTCAATACATTTTCAGAAAGAAAATAGCAAATTTTCACAGTGATTGTTACTAACATATTAAAACAACTTCAATAATTCCGCAGATAGCATATTTGCAACTAATTTCAGTAAAACTTCGGTAGTTGTAAATTTAGGATACTCTTCCGCAAGGTTTTATTGCATTTTCAGTAAACAAACGGCTAATTTTCTGAGGTATTACAACTTATTTTCAGTAAAATTCAGTAAACTTTAAGCAGCTTCTAAGCAAATCCGCAAAAATGAATTAGTACAATGTTAATAAACATTCAACAATATGCATCATTTTTGAACACTTTTTTTTGTCATTTTCAGGAGTACGCAACGAAATTCTAGTAAATTTTCAGCAGATTTAAAATCACAAAAACTTATTCGCATAATTTTAATAAACGTTCATCAAGTGATCAACTAAATATTAGTACATTTTTTTATAACTTATGTGTAATTTAACTGGAAATATAGATAACTTTTTAGCACAATTTCATTAAATATTCATCACCCTAAAAAATAATGTTTGGAAGTACAAGTATAAGTGTTCAATAACTTTTCAGTAAACTTTCCACAATGTTGCGGCAAAATTAGCACAAATGTATACAATTTTTAGGAAGTAAACAGATCATTTTCAGAAAAATTGTAACTAACTTTCCATAAATTTCCGGTAAACCTTTAGCAGCCTTAAAAGAAATCTACAAATTCATTAGCACAATTTCAATAAATCTTAAGCTAGACAAAAGCAACTCTCAGCATATTTGTAGCAAATGTTCAGTATCTTAGCAGTAAAATTTAAATAATAATACAGCAAATTAAAAAAAAAATTAGCATTATTTTAATATTTAGCAAGCAATCAGCTAAATTTCCGAGATATTGTAACTATTTTTCAGTAAATCTTCAGTCAACTTTAGCAGTTTTAAGGCAAAATAAGATTTTATGAAAGCGATCAAATAATTTTCTGAAAGTTTTCAATAATTTTACAGCAAATTATTAATTAATTACAGCGTGATTTCAATAATTTGTCAGTGAGCAAGCAGCTAATTTTCAGGAATATTGCGATTAATTATTATCAATAAATTTCCGGTAAACTTTCAGCAGCTTTAGAAATCTGCAAGATATATTAGCACAATTCAATAAATTTTCAACTAGCCATAAAGCAATTTCCAGCATATTTGTAACAAACGTTACCAATATGTTGCAAACTTCCAGCAGTTTTAAAGAAATTCAGCAAGACTCATTAGCACAATTTCAATAAATTTTACGTAAGAGTTCAAGTGTTTAGTAAAATGTAGGTCAGTTTACAGCATATTTGCAATACTTGTAAGCACGATATCAATAAATTGCCAGCAAGCAAATAAAAAATTTTCATCTAATTTTTAGTAAACTTTTAGCAGCTTTAGAACAAATCTTGCAGGATTCATAATACAAGTTAAATACATTCATACCAAGCGATCAACTAATTTGCAGCATATTTTCAACTACTTTTCAATAAATTTCCGTTAAAACTTCAATAAGTTTGTAGCAAATTTCCATATTTTCAGCATTATTTGTAAAAATTTTATCACAATTTCAATAAACTTTTTGCGACTAAACAACTAATTTTCTGGAGCAATAAAACTAACTTTAGATAAATGTTTAGTTGAGCAGCTTTAAAGCGAATTTGCTGGAGCATTTAACATTATTTCTATAAATTTTCAGCTAGCGATCAACCCATTTTCAGTATATTTGTCATAAATGTTTCCAATAAATAGCAAATTTTTTTAGCGCGGTATCAATAAATTGTCTGCAAGCAAACAGAAAACTTTCAGAGGCATTGCATCTAATTTTTAGTAAACTTTTAACATCTTTAGAGTAAATTTGCAGGATTTATTACGCAAGTGAAATAAATTCATACCAAGCGATCAACTAATTTTCAACTACTTTTCAAGAAGCATTCAGTAAACCTGCAGTAAGTCTATTTTCAGCTTATTTTTAACATTTTTATCTGGAATTTAATACATTTTCAGAATTCAAACAGCCAAGTTTTAGGACCACTGCAACTAATTTTGTTCTATTGAACAGTTTTAAAACAAATTTGCTACATCCATTAACACAGTTGTAGTAAATTTTCAGCAAGTGATCTACTGATTTTCGGCTCATTTGTAATTAATCTTCAGTAAAGTTGCTAGTAAACCTTCTCTAACTTTGTTACGCCACGAAAACATCGTTACGACATGAATTTGACATCCAAAATACTCAACCTTCAGCTACCCGATAAAATGACACAAATCGGAGAATTCTCGGATCCGTTGCTCCAAATATGTTACGATGGGTTGTAAAAAAAGTTGCAGATTAAGAGTCAGAAGCAGAAGGGGAGGTTTAATACGACCTTAATTAGGACAACTTCTCGGAAAACGAAATAAAGATGTTAATTGTCAGTCGCCACCACTTTACTAAATCGATAAAACACAGGTGGGCTCACCGAGAAAGTAGAAGCGGTGAACCAACCTTTCCGATCCAACCTTGGCAATGCTCGAGCGATGGTTCACGTACAACTGCGTTGGACTTACCTTGCTTGCATTTGCCTACAGCTGCTTGAACTCCTTTTATAGAGGAAAATATCACAAAATACACCTGAAAACGTCATAAATCTACTAAAGGAAAGCACAACTGACTGAAAAATGAACTACATTAACAGGGAAATATGTATGTGAACAATGAACAATAAATGAAATACTCGATAAAGGTTAGCGCTGTTAATTGCGCATCCCTTAATCTAAATACAGGCGGTAAATTTGACAGCAAATGATCTAACTAACTCAAAAACGGTAACAACTTTAATTGCCCAATTAAACTACTTACAAACAATAAATATTGAAAGTAAGCAGTCAAATCTGACCCAATGACGGTAATTGCTCTAATCCCACAACGTTAAGCTAAGTGCAAACATTAAGTCTTAGCAATAAATACTCAAATTGACATAAGGGCAGTAATGACAGTTCAAACGCTTAAGTTTAAATTATCAGCAGCGCTACGTAAAATGACGACACTTCAAAAATCACTCTTTACTGCACCCAAACGCTTATTAAGAGTATACATAGAAAACACAATACCTTGTAGGGGTTCAGCTTACTATGATTATGATGGCTGCCCCAGAATGCTTGAAGAAATGGCCTAGGGTGCTATCCATCGATCGGGCCTAAACGATGTTAACATTCCCAAAGAGGATAAGAAATGAAGAACATAGTGGACATGCAAGATTGCGGTACGGTACACATAACTTCATTAAAAACGATTAGCGGTAAAGAGGTTTCCATTAATAATCCGCCCCAAAGGCGTCAATCGGAGCTTGCCCTTCGCGATACGAACAAACCTCGGTTAATAACTGTACCAAACGTCTCTCAAATTACCAGAAAAAATGACCGATAACAATCATGCACATTTTAACTTAATTTCGACGTAGCCCGGTGAAGGCTCCAGGCCTCCGTCGTAACAAAACAAACGATCACACTTGTTGCCTTCTTCAAGTCGAGGTCAAACAAACGCGCGCGTGCACTACTTATCTTACTCTCTCTCTAACTCACACAGAAACGTCCGGGTTGCGTCAAGTTGTGCAACACTCGTACGTGTGTTACGGTCTTAAACTGACTTTACGACACCGCACCGGCTCATACAGTAACGAAACGGCCGGCGAGGGCCGTAACTAACGAAATCGGGACGAAATATCTCCTAGGCCGCCACCCACGCCGCAACAAGTTAGGCCGAGCTAGACTTTCAGTGGAGATGGGCGGGTCCTTTAACGAGATTATCTGAGGGTAACGGCCAGAAGGTCGGTAACTAACGGTAAAATAAAGAGGGCGCCACCAAGCCTGTCTTAACCCGAATAACCGGGCCTGGGCGGTTAAACGGGAGCGAAGTATTCAAGATACTCCGTCGATAAGAATTCTCATAAGCTGCAAGCTCAAATACCAATTTCGTGATCGCAAATACTGGAATGGTAATATTGGGACTCTTTGGGCCGAGACTGAGCAACCACTGGACCTACCTGCACGCTCTGATCTCTCACGTCTCGCCGTACACCAATCTTTACACTGTAAAAGGCGCTATCTGAAACAAAGCATGCATAGGTCGAATAGGAATAATACGTCCCTTAATTAAATATGCGTCTATTGGTCGATAACTACATCTGGGCAGCAAATCGTGCCGCCAAGCTTATGTTACTGCTTACGTTAAGCACCAGCTGATGGACGCGCTATGCTAGTAAACAACACACTATGGGTGGCCGGCCGCAGTGGGCTCGACACTTTACATATTAGAGTACAGTTTAGAAATACGCCCTCCGGAAAAGGGCGCGTTAGTGCGCGATAACCGACGCCGACCTGCAAAGGCAGCGGGGCAGCGTGACTGCAATATTTGACCAGGAAGAGGGGCTAACATAGCCTCACTAAAGCATGCAAATTTGGAATAGTTGCCAGCCCCTGCTACGTCGCCCACGCAGTCGTTGGCTGCGGTTAACACCTGATAAGCAAAGCACAAAGCCCTCGCAAACATAAACAAAGAGCTCGAACAGATTAGGGCGCGCCAGGCTCAGCACGGCGAGGCGTTGATTCCATTTTTGTATTAATCGGTATAATATAACGAAGCTCGCGCACCTAACGTTACTGAATTAAAAGTTAGCACAAGCGTAACACCAAAACATAGGCGCAGAGTTCTTTAGCTATTTAGGCGATGAAACGCGAAACTCGCGCACATGAACTTACTAGTAGGCTACCAAAGTAGCGTCTTGAAGCATGGTGGCCTCAAACCGGCATTAAAAGCCGCGACAAGTAAGCAAGGGGCATGCATCCGCCCACACAAAGTTGAGCACAAAAGCACCACCGCTCGCACAAGCGACAGTTAATATGTTTAAATGGTTGTAATTACAAATACCTTAGTCCGTAGACGGTCTATGAGAGTTGCGTGCAATCAGTTGGTAGAAGGCGGCAGTCTGTGGTAGCTCAATCGCCAAAACACGGCATCTGGGGTAAACGGGCTGGAATCCGCCAAGATGGCGGCGTTAGGACGCTCTCCTAAGAGCACACTTACGGCGGCAAAGAGGCCTACTTCGTCCTGCCTAGAAAGATCCTCGAAAACAGCGAGTTGAAAAGGGAAAGCCCCCTTTCTCACAAACGCAGAACTGGCCCCGTGAAGCCCATCACACACCCACGCTTTGACGTAAAGACTTGCCACTCGCACAATCACACGCGACCTCTTAAAGGCGAAACAGTTTATGGCATATTCGCTGAAACAGCACGGGAAATAGGAAGGCTTTCACAGCAACGGTACTAACAAACATCGGAAATTTACACAACATTCGCTGAAACAGCACGAGACGGGAAAAACAGGCTGGCGTCCCCGCCAATGGCGGGAACGCCGCGAAACGGCACACTCTGCGACTTCTTCGATCAACGGCGTGAGCTGAACTGCCCAAGCAAGCAGTGTTACGACTCCTGCAGTGGCGTGAGCCAAAACGGCGTTACCACGTGACTCTCGACAGCCAATGGCGATGCGCTCCATAAAACAAATAAATTCCGGTAACAAAGACAGCCAATGGCGAGGCGCCTCAACGGCGTGATTTCTAGAAGGTTCGGAATTCTTGCGAGCGATAACACGCTGCTGCCAAAGTACCAAGCTCCAACTGACGATAAATACTGCGTTTGGGGCCAAATATGTGCAAAATCATTATTATGGAATTAGGCGATTAAGCCAAATAAGTAACTAAAAGGGTTTAGCATACGGGCACGCTGCCCTAAAGTCTAGGTGGCTAATTAAAATACCAAAATGACCTGAATCAAATGTGCGGAAGATGAGATTGTACTGGTGCGCAAAAATTGAAAATGGTTTTAAAATAGCAACAAGTTGCCCTAAAGGCGTGCAATGCAATTAAGCATCTACAACAGCCAAATGACTTAACACGTGACCACGAAAACGTGAACAATGGGCTTCTAGTACAGCAATAAAAACACTATAAGTCGACTTACGTCATTCATACGGCAAGCAAGCACAACAAATTTAAATAGAGGTTGCTCAATATATGATGAAATAAACCGGAAGACGCTAGGATTGGAAATTAATGGGGCTAAATTTTAAAACACAGCTAAACTGTGGGCCTAGATAAAGGGGGAATAGTATTGATGTTTGAAATACAGATGCGGAAATACTTTAAATTCAAAAATTGTTCTTACAACCTTGCAGCAAATTTTCAACATTTTTAAATTCGATTTCAACGAACTTTCAGCAAGCAAACATAATGACGTGAAATACCCTTTTATGTTAAAAAATATATTTGGAAAATTACAAAATGTATTGTTTGAGGCTTTCGCGGTTACTCGAATTATTCTCTGCCTAAGTATCCTCGTTCTCAAGATACTCAAACAACACGAGCCACCAAAGAGCATGGCCATCGCGCGGGTTTTTGCTCGACTTCACAAGGTGCAAGGCACGTTAAGCCAGAAAATGCTGGGTGTTCATATACAAATACTACGCGGTCTAAGCCGAAATTCTATGCTAAGGAGAATAAATTACAAAATATCCGAAATGATAGAAAAAGGTTTCTCATTAAAAACAATTAAAGGAAAACATTCAAATTAATCGCAAAAAAGTTGGGCTAAAGAAGATAATAGTGAATTAAGCTTTGGTTACTGCTAACAACGAATCAGGTTGACAATGTCGAGCTAATTTGAGGAAAGCTATATTATACCAAGTTATGATTTATAAAACACACGTTTCACATAGCCCGAAAACAAGAATATAACTTTGCACTAGCTAAACTTCAATATAAGTAGTAAGCAATTCATTGTTGGCGACCGCGTTTCATACCGATGAGTGAAGGTTTATTACAAAAGTCGAGATAAACGTACTGGATTAGAATATATTAATATATTTTGAGAACATTAATTTTAATTTCAAAGACTTTATAATTTAACGTTTTGGATATATTTGCCCTGTCCACTTCAAAAGAAGGAGCGGAACAAGTATGACGCCGAATTGGTGTCTAAGTTATTTTTCGGACTTTCAAGCAATACCAAACAATGAGCATTTAAAGCAACGATTAATAAAACACAGCTTTCAAGTGCTGCTCCCAGTGAATAACAATTCAGCCCTTCAGCCAAAAACTGCTGCTCAGAAATCCTTTATCGCTGCAGATTGCCATAGTTATCCAACTCGGCGTAATATTCTAATACACAGCAGCCCTTATAGCCACAAGAAATTTTCATACAAAGTAAATGAGTTCCTAAGACAGAGCGAGGGCGCAGCTTCCAATATAACTTGCTGGTACTTTCATTGCTTTAAATACAATAAAGCTTAGCGAACTATGTCAAATTCCGCGACTCGTAAACTCGGGCACAATTACTATTTGGAAATTTCTATGGAACAAGATGAACTTAGCTCGAGTTACAGCAACCGCTCGCGATGTGAGGAACTACCATGAACTTCATTAAAGAGCAATCTGACAATTCATTTCGCCTCTCATTTACATCTTTGTGCTAACTGCACGGCGTACTCGCGATGTGCTGCGAATTGTGCTCCAAGCAGCGGAAAATGCTCGCCGACTCGGAGGAAAACGCGAAAGCAACGCTTCAATGGAGCCAGCACAAATAACGCAACATGAGAAATGTTTCTAGCTTAGGACTCACAAAACGTGCGCCAACAAGTTTAGCGATTTCTATTCTGAGAAGCTGTTGCTAGCAAACTCTTTTCAGCAAGTCCTGTGATGCTACTAAACTTGTGCTTTTGGTTTCTATAGTAGCCTGGGTTTCAGTGCACGATGTGCGCGACTACGAATGTAATTATAAATCTTCTGTGAATTGGACCTAACAAGTTTGATATCAAAGCGTGCAAGTTAAGGAACTTATATTAAATGAATGTAAAGAAAAGGTCTTGCTAATGAAAAATATTTGTGAAAATTTTACAACCATTTTGTTCGCTTCCTAAATCGTCACATTGGCGTTCATTAACATAATCATTTACATGTGTTTAGATGAATTCTTAAGTTCAGGAGGAATTATTATTAATGTTAAAGTCTCCGAAATCTATTTGCTTCTTACTACCACAACGCATTTTCAAATTTTATGCAGGCTTGATAAAAGTTTACTGGAAACTACTTGAAAATTGGTTGCAACTCTGATGAAAATTAGCTGCTTGCATGCTGAAAATTTATTCAAATCGCGCTGAAAATACTATTAAAAATTGCAGAAAACTTACTGATTGTTTATTGAAAATTTTGCGTAACTATTTAAAAATATGCTTTAAAATAGTTGATAGCTTGCTAACAGTTTTTTGAAATTTTGCTAATAAATCTTGCATCTTGTTTTAAAGCAGCTGAAAATGTACTGAAAAGTAGCTGCGATATTATGTGTTCTTGCTGAAAATGTATTGAAATGTTGCAAATGTGCTACAAATGTATTGATATTATGCTAATAAAAGTAACATATTTATTACCCTTTGGTTTGTAAACATTTATTGAAGTCGTGCTAAAAAATGTTGATAATTTTCTGTAAAGTTTACTGAAAATTATCTGCAGTTTAGTTGCAAATTTTCTTAAAAATTAGCTGCTGACTTGCTGATTTTTTTTAAACATTTGCTAATGGGTCTTGCAAATTTTCTTTACAGCTGCTGAAAAGTTAATGTAAATTTACTGAAAATTTGTTGTAATATCTACTCCTGATAATTAACAGTTGCGTGGTGAAAATGTATTGATATCATACTAAAATTACTGAAACTTTATGACAAAGTTACTGAACATTTGTTGCAAATATACTGAAATAGAATTAATCGCTTGTTGAAAATTTATTGAGGTAAATTATACTGGTACGTTTTGCGGATTGGCTTTAAAGCTGCTGAGAGTCTACTGCAAATCGACTGTAAATTAATTGCAGTTCGAAAAATTAGTTGCAGCAAACTTACTGGTTTATTGAGAATTTTACGAAAATTATTTAAAAATATGCTGAAAATTTGTTTGCTAACAGTTTTTTGAAATTTTGCTAATGAATCTTGCATATTTGTTTTAAAGCAGCTAAAAATTTAATGAAAAGTAGCTGCAATATTAGGTGTTCTTGCTGAAAATGTATTGAAATCGTGCTGAAACTTTGCTGCAATATTACAAAAAAAATCTTGGAAATTAGAAAATTTGTTGCAAATGTGCTACAAATTTATTGATATTATGCTAATAAAAGTTACATATTTATTACTCTTTTGTAGGTAAACATTTATTGAAGGCGTGCTAAAATATTTGATAATTTGCTATAAAGTTTACTGAAAATTATCTGTAGTTTAGTTACAAATTAGTTGCTGATTTGTCGATTTTTTTAAACATTTGCTAATGGGTCTTGCTAATTTTTTTACAGCTGCTGAAAATTTAATGTAAATTTACTGAAAATTTGTTGTAATATCTACTCCTAATAATTACCAGTTGCGTGGTGAAAATTGATTGATATCATACTAAAATTACTGAAACTTTATAATAAAGTTACTGAACATTTGTTGCAAATATACTAAAATAGAATTAATCGCTTGTTGAAAATTTATTGAGGTAAATTATACTGGTAAGTTTTGCGGATTGGCTTTAAAGCTGCTGAGAGTCTATTGAAAATCGACTGTAAATTAATTGCAGTTCGAAAAATTAGTTGCAGCAAACTTACTGGTTTATTGAGAATTTTACGAAAATTATTTAAAAATATGCTGAAAATTTGTTTGCTAACAGTTTTTTGAAATTTTGCTAATGAATCTTGCATATTTGTTTTAAAGCAGCTAAAAATTTAATGAAAAGTAGCTGCAATATTAGGTGTTCTTGCTGAAAATGTATTGAAATCGTGCTGAAACTTTGCTGCAATATTACAAAAAAAATCTTGGAAATTAGAAAATTTGTTGCAAATGTACTACAAATTTATTGATATTATGCTAATAAAAGTTACATATTTATTACTCTTTTGTAGGTAAACATTTATTGAAGGCGTGCTAAAATATTTGATAATTTGCTATAAAGTTTACTGAAAATTATCTGTAGTTTAGTTACAAATTAGTTGCTGATTTGTCGATTTTTTTAAACATTTGCTAATGGGTCTTGCTAATTTTTTTTACAGCTGCTGAAAATTTAATGTAAATTTACTGAAAATTTGTTGTAATATCTACTCCTAATAATTACCAGTTGCGTGGTGAAAATTGATTGATATCATACTAAAATTACTGAAACTTTATAATAAAGTTACTGAACATTTGTTGCAAATATACTAAAATAGAATTAATCGCTTGTTGAAAATTTATTGAGGTAAATTATACTGGTAAGTTTTGCGGATTGGCTTTAAAGCTGCTGAGAGTCTATTGAAAATCGACTGTAAATTAATTGCAGTTCGAAAAATTAGTTGCAGCAAACTTACTGGTTTATTGAGAATTTTACGAAAATTATTTAAAAATATGCTGAAAATTTGTTTGCTAACAGTTTTTTGAAATTTTGCTAATGAATCTTGCATATTTGTTTTAAAGCAGCTAAAAATTTAATGAAAAGTAGCTGCAATATTAGGTGTTCTTGCTGAAAATGTATTGAAATCGTGCTGAAACTTTGCTGCAATATTACAAAAAAAATCTTGGAAATTAGAAAATTTGTTGCAAATGTACTACAAATTTATTGATATTATGCTAATAAAAGTTACATATTTATTACTCTTTTGTAGGTAAACATTTATTGAAGGCGTGCTAAAATATTTGATAATTTGCTATAAAGTTTACTGAAAATTATCTGTAGTTTAGTTACAAATTAGTTGCTGATTTGTCGATTTTTTTAAACATTTGCTAATGGGTCTTGCTAATTTTTTTTACAGCTGCTGAAAATTTAATGTAAATTTACTGAAAATTTGTTGTAATATCTACTCCTAATAATTACCAGTTGCGTGGTGAAAATTGATTGATATCATACTAAAATTACTGAAACTTTATAATAAAGTTACTGAACATTTGTTGCAAATATACTAAAATAGAATTAATCGCTTGTTGAAAATTTATTGAGGTAAATTATACTGGTAAGTTTTGCGGATTGGCTTTAAAGCTGCTGAGAGTCTATTGAAAATCGACTGTAAATTAATTGCAGTTCGAAAAATTAGTTGCAGCAAACTTACTGGTTTATTGAGAATTTTACGAAAATTATTTAAAAATATGCTGAAAATTTGTTTGCTAACAGTTTTTTGAAATTTTGCTAATGAATCTTGCATATTTGTTTTAAAGCAACTAAAAATTTAATGAAAAGTAGCTGCAATATTAGGTGTTCTTGCTGAAAATGTATTGAAATCGTGCTGAAACTTTGCTGCAATATTACAAAAAAAATCCTGGAAATTAGAAAATTTGTTGCAAATGTACTACAAATTTATTGCTATTATGCTAATAAAAGTTACATATTTATTACTCTTTTGTAGGTAAACATTTATTGAAGGCGTGCTAAAATATTTGATAATTTGCTATAAAGTTTACTGAAAATTATCTGTAGTTTAGTTACAAATTAGTTGCTGATTTGTCGATTTTTTAAACATTTGCTAATGGGTCTTGCTAATTTTTTTTACAGCTGCTGAAAATTTAATGTAAATTTACTGAAAATTTGTTGTAATATCTACTCCTAATAATTACCAGTTGCGTGGTGAAAATTGATTGATATCATACTAAAATTACTGAAACTTTACAGTAAAGTTACTGAACATTTTTGCAAATATGCTGAAATATAATTAATCGCTTGGTGAAAATTGATTGAGGTAAATTATACTGCTGAAAGTCTACTGAAAATCGACTGTAAATTAGTTGCCGTCCGAAAAATTTGTTGCTTCGTTGTTAAACTATTATTGAAATCGTGCCAATTGATGTTGTAAAATGACTGAAAATTTAATGTAAAGTTACAAAACATTTGTTGGAAATGTGATGAAAAATAATTAATTGTTTGCTGAAAATTATTTTCGATACTCCTGAGGGTGTGTGAACGAAAATTTTATTTAAATTGTGCTAATAAAGTAGAAAATTTGCTGTAAAATTAGTCGATCACTTTCTGAAAATTGATGAAACTGTGCTAATGAGCTTTGCTGATAAACTTTAAAGCTGCTGAGATATTACCGAGAAGTTACTGAAGGTTTACTGAAATCTAATTGAAATGTAGTTCAAAATATGCTGAAAATTAGGTGATCGCTTGGTATGAATTTATTTAACGTGTGTTAATAAATCTTACAAATTTGCTTAAAGCTGCTGAAAGTTTACTGGAAACTGACTGAAAGTATACTAACAATTAGCTGTTTGCTTGCTGTAAATGCATTGAAATTGTTCTAAAGAAAATGAAAAAGACTGAATTTTATTTGCAAATCTGCTGAAAATTGATTGACACTTTTGCTAATAAACTTTATAAATTTACTCTAATGCTGTTGAAAGTTTAGTGAAAATCGTAAGACACTCATTAATGGCCAATAGAAAAATTAGTTCACAAGCCGTAACCAAGACAACAACAAAATTTTTTGTAGATAGACCAACCTAGTGTACCTCTATATTAATTACTTAATATAGAGGTACACTAGACCAACCTAACTGTGAGGGTTTGTGTCGTTACGATTTTCTTACCTAATCTGCATTCGAGCATCAATTCATATCCGGAAATAATTTTTCGTGCATTCCAACAACGTTCTAATTTGACCTCGCGTCCCGCTCGGGCAAATTAATACGACGTTGTTGCAGCGCACTCAAAAAAATGTCCGGAAAGAATTAATGCTCTTGTAAGATTATATGTGAAAATTTACTGATAATGCATTGCGATTCTCCTGCAAATTAAGCGTTTGCTTGTTTGGAGTCATACTAAAAATGTTGAAAATTGAGAAACTTTCTGGACACATCTTAAACTTAATCAGGTGAAAATTAGCTACTCGCCAAATAAAATCTAACTAAAATTGTGCTAATACAATTTGCACATTTGCTGCAATTCCGCTTAAATTTTATTGCAAAATTTGCTGCAAGCTTGTTGAAAATTGACAGGAAACGTACGGTCGGCGCCTTAGAAATCGGGACAATACGTACTATGATACATTTTGCATGTACATATTTTTAAGTGTATAAACTGGGTTTTGCAGTTGTTATGGTTTTGATTGTTACATAATTTTCCTAATGTTGCGTTTTTTGGTTGATAGTAAAATTCCAATATAATAAAAAAATAATAATGAATCAAACATTTCAACACAACATATTACGTATCCCGATTTCTAAGGCGCCGACTGTACAGACCGTCTGCTGAAAATCCACTGCTCGCTTGCTAATAATAACAATATATTTAAATGAAACTAAAGGTTGGAAAATATGCGAAAAATTTTCTGAAATGTGGTAAAAATTGTGCTACAAACTTGTTTACAGTTTACTATAACATTGATCACAACTTTCTGTACCTTTATTAACGACGCATCGTGATTGCACACTTGCAAGTAGTATTGCAAAATATTTTAGAACTTACTGAAAATTTGTTGCAATCCTGCTGAATAATCTATTTTTGTTAAAAAATTGTGGACATTGCTGTAAAACTTATTGACAGCTTAGTGGAAATTATCTGCTTGTGTGTGGAAAATTCGTTGAAATCGTGTTAAAAAATGTTTAAATATTGTGCAACATTACATGAAACTCTGCCAAATATTTACTGGAATTATTTTACAACTTGCTAGAAACTTTTGTAATAATTTATTGTAAAAATTTTGTTAAATGATTTACAGAAATTCTTTGGCAGATTGCAAATAAAGCACATTTTCAATAAGCTACAGTGTATTTTCAACAACTTTCGACAAACAGACAGCCTTTTAAAAAGTTTGCAAGCGAGTTTACAGCAAGTTGCAAAAATTCAATTATTTATGAATTATTAGCATTAAGATGTTTTATGTAACCTAGAGGAACTTCTAAGTTAAAAACAAGTTATATGAATATTTTCGGCAAGTGTCCGAAGGACTATAAAATCCATATGAAAGTGTTGCTTACCGTCTTAAACCATTTTCAGAGAAATTTCAGATTTGCACGTTTTTCGATATTTATACTCGTAACAATGTTTAATAAAGTTTCAGTGAATTTGTAGTAAATTTATACTAACTTTATAGAGTGAATTTTTAACAATTCAAGCAGAGTGCCGCCTAATTAAAAAGATGAAAAAGTACAGCAGATAGAGAGCGTCGAACTGAAAAAAAATTAGATCTCAGGGTACTGCTACAAAAATTTTTTTTGTATATTGGTCGGTGTAGCAGCTGTCTACCAGCTTAGCAACGGGTCTTATAGGTACGTTTTTATGGTGTAGACCGGTAACAACGCCTGTGATTCGTGTTATACGTTTGGCAGTACTGAAGTATAGTGTTGCTGGCACTGTCAGTCGATGTCGAATTCGAGGTTAGCAGGTTAGATTTTTCGTCTGAGTCTGACATAAACTGACGTAAAACCTAACCTCAAATTTGACATAGGCAGCGTCACCAACAATACATTTCAGTACTGCCAAGCGTATAACAATAATCACAGCATTTTTAAAGCAGTTACTTTGAGATAATTCTTTAATAAAATCAAAATGGTTCTTATTTTTGTTCAATATAAACAAAAATTATATGACACACGGCCTGCAGTCGCTTTCATGGCCTCACTAGTTTACTTGTCTCGCCCTGGCGGGCTCGACCGTGATGTACTAGCTTGGCCATAAATGCTTCTCTACCGACCAATGTAATAAAGATATAGTCATTCCTTTAAAACCAAATTTCATATTTTTAGTTTACACGCACAGCTTGCTAGCCGACAAATCCAACATTCTGTATACGTTTATCTTTTAAATTCAAAAACAAAGGCTGCTTCATCTTCCCTTTCTAGTGTTTAGTTTGTTAAAAATGTAAATATGTAACACCATTTGATTGATGTAATAAGGTCTAGTTTATTACACAATCGTATATTAACCACTTGTTTGTTCAAACAGATCGCCCTGTATATTTTCTTTAAAAATCAAGATTGAGCTTGTATATAACAAGTTACCTGTACACCAAGCTTGATGTGGCATTTATAGCGTTTACAGTTTTAGACCAAATAAACACTCTAATCCTACTTACGTACATTTCATAAAATTCAGGCTTAAAACTGTATTGTTTGATTCACACAGATGCGTGCATCAAAACCTTTTTGATTATAATTATTCATGTAATTCAAGTCATAACTGTTCTATCTCATTCAAAGGTCGTGGTAAAGTCAAATTTGCATCTTGCCGTACTTGTTTGCCTCTGTTAATATTGGCAAGGAATTTGTAAGCTTCTCTTAATGGCTTTTAAGCGGATGGATACATTTTCTAATAGAACTTAGGCCGACTTAGCATATTTGGGAATCATGTGTTTATGGATTTCGTTCAATTGCCTCATTGAGAGAGCTTAGCATTAAGATTCTTAGAATAAGTATTTATTCCTACGTGCGACGCTCCGATTGGCTACGCAGGATCGCCTCAGCCAATAGTGTTTGAGCTTGCCCCTCCTTGATGAATTTGCGAGTTCGGCTCGTTGTAAATTCAGCGTTAGTTAGATTCAGAATTTCGAGTAAGCAAGTTCAGCTATGCTTTGTGCTGGGTTGCGGTCGGTCTAACTCCCTGGGAAAGACGTTTCCAGGTTGTTATGTGTGACGGTTACGCGCAGTTCCCTACTTTCGCGTGGCCAATCCAAGCGTATCACAACAGTTGAAGCTATTGTAAAAAATCATCGGTCCATCAGTGACGTTTGTAATCGTTGTTACTCAATATACTCGTGTTTGTTAAGTCTTGTTTCACTCCAACAAATAACTGAACCCAAGTCAGGGTTATTAAGTGGCAGTTCCCGGCAATCCCATTGAACCGGAATTCGCAGCGGATTAACTGGGGGCCCCATTCGTGGAAGCCTCTTTTCAAGTTAATCATACAAAAAACATTGGTCCTTCGAGCCGGATGTGGAAGAAGCTAAAAAACGCGAGTGTACAAGTTTCCAGTAGCTGGTGGATGCAATTGCTCCAACATCATTTCGTCGGAGAGCGTCAAGAAGCTTCGCCAACCCCAGGAAATTCAACCATCGAGAGCCTACACCGAGTCCAGTTCCCACGTCAAGCGGCAGCGATCGGCAGCGGGTTGGTTTTCTGTTCGTCAAGAAGTTACTACGTTCTCAAATCAAAAGTAAGTCCTTTTCCATTACACCTTCGTTTAGTGTTGTTTTTTGCTTGTGTCAGTCATGGTGGAAACTCGTTCGACATCAGCGGTCATGTCGGAAACTCACGCTTTAACCACTCGTTGCAAATTCATAAAAACCCAAGTAGATCGTTTCAAAACTCTATTTCATAGAATTTCTTCGTCCAGCCCCGTGAAGGCTCACGAGGTCGGCAACTTGTCAGAAGAGTTTAGTTGTTTCCAAAATTTGTTGGATGAGTATAAGAAGTCAATGGAGGGCCTAATGGAGGCAGACGCTGAACACTTTGATGAACTTTTCAATGAATTCGACTCTTTTATGACTCATTTTAGCGAGATTAGTAGCACAGTCGAGGAATTCTTATCAAAAAATAAGATCAGTCCGGGTATAAAACCGAATCTAGGTCAAAATTCTTTGCAAAATGGCCCTTCAGGAGAGCTCGCTGGATTAAGATTACCACCCTTAGATTTGCCTTCCTTTTCGGGGAAATTCGAGAATTGGGTTCAATTTCATGACTCCTTTACGTCGCTTATTCATAACAACGCTAATTTGACCAACGTTCAGAAATTTTACTATTTGATTTCTTCCCTCAAGGGAGAAGCTGCTAGTTCAATCTCGTCGTTAAAAGTTACCAACGATAACTATACCAATGCTTGGGACATCCTCGTCAAGCGATTTGAAAATAAGAAACTGATAGTAAAATCAAACATAAATGCGTTATTCAGTTTAGAGAGCGTAAAAAAGGATTCACATTCGTCTGTTCAAAGGCTGCTCGATAGTGTAGTTAGAATTTTGGTCGACACCATACTAATACATATCATAGTTTCGAAGCTCATCTCAGCAATGCAGACTGACTGGGAATTATACAAACATACCGGACAATTTCCTACTTTGCGAGAGTTGTTAGATTTTTTAGAGAGCAAAAGTCACTTATTAGGTTCGCTGGAAGCTGCGAAAATAGGTTCGAGTTTGGGAAATCAGGGATCCGAGCAAAAAGGTCATGCACGCGCTCATGTAGCCAGAGAGCAAGGTAATCACTCTTGTGATTTTTGCAAAAATAGTAATCATTCGATTAGCGCTTGCGAATCTTTTTCAAAATTGTCGGTTAACGCTCGTATCGAAGAGGCGCGTCGTTTGAAATTATGCAACAATTGTCTCAAGCCCGGACATTTCGTGGTAAAATGCACATCGTCGAGATGCCGCGTATGCAGAAAAAATCACCATACCTTACTGTGTTTACGTCCAAAGCGCGACGCGCACGAAAATACTCCGTCGCCGCGTCCTGGACCGCCAGAAATCAGCAGCGACACACGGGAGGTCGGGGCCGTCGCCCCGAGCGAGGCACCCGTCGCATCCGTTTCAGCAGCTTGTAGCCGTCCTGCAATCGCGGCGCCAGCGCAAGTTTTATTGTCCACGGTTAGCGTATTCGTAGAAGGATCCTCCGGGTCATTTTCCCGGGCAAAAGCTCTTTTGGACCCCGGATCCCAACTTAACTTAGTTAGCGCCGACTTGTGTCAAAATTTGAAAATTGAGAAACGAGGTAATATCACCTCACTGTCGGGTGTTGGTGCCAGGGCTCTGAACGCTGAATTCAGAGCAAACGTTCGAATCCGCTCCCGCAACGGGAAATACGAGGACATTTTGAGCTGTGTTGTGTTAGACAAAATTACGGACCCTCTGCAGGCCCTTTCTTTCTCGTTGAGGGATTTGAAGATCCCACCAAACATTGTGCTAGCCGATTCAGATTGTAATACACCGGGAAAGATTGATCTTTTATTAGGCGCGAATGTCTTTTGGCAAGTGCTCTGTCAGGAACAGGTGAAATTGGGCCCAGAGAAGCCATTCTTAACAAAAACTCTTTTTGGTTGGGTTTTAGGCGGAAACATGAATGTCGAAAATCGAGCGCTCATTCTTTCAAATAGAGTTCATTTAAGTGTAGCCGGCATCGAGCACGGCATTCAGAGATTTTGGGAAATCGAGGGGGCTTACGGTTCATCAGGCCGACTCTCTGCTGATGACAAATTTTGCGAAGACCATTTTCAATCGACTACGAAACGGGCGTCATCGGAGCCGCGTAGGTTCATCGTGAGCATACCTTTCAGGAAAGATGCTCCATCGCTGGGAGACTCGCGCGGTATAGCGTTAAAACGTTTCTATTCATTAGAAAACAAATTGTCAAAAAATTCCGAGTTGAAAACCGCGTATTCCGCATTTCTCAAAGAATACGAGTCGCTTGGTCACTTATTCATTAGAAAACAAATTGTCAAAAAATTCCGAGTTGAAAACCGCGTATTCCGCATTTCTCAAAGAATACGAGTCGCTTGGTCACTTGAGCAAGGTGGACGACGAAGCGAGCCTTCCTCATCCTCGGTTTTATTTGCCACATTTGCCAGTCATAAAGGAGGACAGTTCAACGACCAAACATCGCGTTGTTTTTGACGGCAGTTGTGCGTCCTCCTCCGGAGTATCGCTTAACGACCTTCAACATAAGGGCCCAGTGGTCCAGCAGTCGTTGTTTGCAATTCTTTGTCGCTTTAGGCAATTCAAGTACGTGCTGAAAGCAGATTGCGCCAAAATGTATAGGCAAATCCTCGTGGACCCCTCGCAGACGCAATACCAATTAATTTTATGGCGTGACGACAAAACCTCAGCGGTAAAATGCTTCAAATTATTAACGGTCACCTACGGTACTAAATCAGCCTCGTACCTAGCAACTAGGTGCTTGATACAAATCGCCCAGGAAATCGAAGCATCGCTTCCAGAGGCCTCATTAAGAATTAGCCGGGATTTTTATGCAGATGACCTACTGACTGGTTTTGAAAATAGGGCGGAAGCCATAAAAACGCAATTCGAAATTAGTAGCGCTTTGTCGGGGTACGGGTTTGAATTGCGAAAGTGGGCATCCAACGACAGTGAAGTAGCTAGCGCCATTGGTGTAGATCGCGGCAGCGTAGAGCCCATTTCTTTGACGGAAGACGCCACGGAGAAAACTCTCGGCATTTTTTGGGATACTCGGCGGGACGTGCTAAGTTACAGAGTGAACCCTAGCTGTTGCAAATCAGTTACCAAGCGGGCTATACTCTCTAGTATGGCTCAAGTATTCGATCCCTTGGGACTACTTGGTCCAAGCGTTCTAACTTTGAAACTTCTCGTGCAACGGCTTTGGCAGTTGAAGTTGTCATGGGACGAAACGGTGCCCATGGAGATGCGCTCCAGATACGACGAACTCTATTCTTCATTACGCGCTTTGGGCTCATTGGCAATTCCGAGACGGGTAATTTGCGATGACATAAATTCGATAGATCTCCACGGATTTGCGGACGCGAGTTCTGTAGCCTATGGGTGCGCCGTGTATATACGTTGCGTTGACGCGCGCGGTAATGTCACCACCAATTTGCTTTGTGCTAAGTCAAGGGTCGCTCCATTAAAAACAATATCCTTGCCTCGTTTGGAGCTTTGCGCAGCCTTACTGTTGGCTCGTTTGATTAAAACTATACTCGATTCCTCCGCATTTAAATTTGACCGCGTGTACTATTGGTCGGACTCCACCATAACTCTGCACTGGATAAATAAGGATGCGAGTAATTGGAAGACGTTCGTCGCGAACCGGGTGTCCGAGATTCACGAACTAAGCAATAGGGAAGAATGGTTTCACGTGCGTACAAATTGCAACCCGTCCGATATAATTAGCAGGGGAATGTTACCCCAGGAGTTACTCAACTCACGCTTGTGGTGGCACGGGCCAGAATTTTTGTCACAGGCGGACTTAAAACCCCAGCCCGTTAAAATTGATTCGGGTGAGCTAGCAGCCCAGTAGTGGTCACTCTTCACCATCGCGTCCCAGAATTTGAACTTTTCAGGCGCTATTCCAGTTTCACAAAATTACAGCGCGTAGTCGCGTACTGCCTGCGTCTCGCGAGAAACAGAAACACCGAAACGCGCTGGTCAGGACCTCCAGCCATTGACGAATTGGAGGACGCGACTCGCCGTCTGATCAAAATTGCCCAGGCGGAAGTCTTTTCCGGAGAAATAGCAGTTTTGTCTCAGAAAGCGCCATTGCCGAAAAATAGTGCGCTGCTTTCTCTAAACCCATTTCTGGACGATCAGGGCCTACTGCGCGTGGGCGGCCGTCTAGAAAATTCCAATCTAAGCTTTGATCAGAAACATCCCCTTTTGTTACCAGCTAGTCACCCTTTGTCGTTGCTAATCGTGAAGCAAGAGCATTTGCGGCTCTTGCATTGTGGACACTCGGTGTTACTGGCCTCATTGCAGGATAAGTTTTGGATCGTGAGAGCCAAAGACCTGATACGTAAAGTAATACACAATTGCGTGATATGCTTCCGGGCCAAGCCTAAGATGAATGAACACTTGATGGGATCACTACCCGAAGCTCGTGTCACACCCTCTCCTCCTTTCAGCAATTGCGGAATAGACTACGCGGGTCCCGTGTTTATAAAAAACAAATCCGGGCGAGGCGCGAAAGAAGTAAAGGTTTACGTTGCCCTATTTGTGTGTTTGGCCACGAAGGCTATTCATCTTGAACTCGTGGAAGACCTCACGACGGAGGCTTTCATCGCATCGTTGAGGAGATTCATCTCCAGACGCGGTTTACCCTCCAACATATTTTCTGACAATGCTACCTGTTTCACCGGTGCCAGAAATCAGCTATCGGAATTAAAAAATATCCTGTCAGGCTCTAGTGAGCAATGCATAAGGGGGGAATTGTCGAAACGTAACATTAAGTGGAATTTTATTCCGGCACGCTCTCCGCACTTTGGCGGCATTTGGGAAGCGGGGGTAAAGTCATTGAAATATTATTTAAGGCGAATATCTTGCAATGCAAAGTTAACTTTCGTTGAGTATTACACCATGCTGACTCAAGTGGAAGCGATACTAAATTTCCGCCCACTCTGTGTTCTCCCTACCGACGCCTCATTCCCCGAAGTCCTTACTCCTGCCCACTTCTTGATCGGTCGGAAGCTGACTTCGTTTCCGGAAGCCCAACTCCAGGGCATACCGGAAAATCGTCTCAGCCGCTATGGGCTGGTCCAGCGGCTGTCCCAGCAGTTTTGGGATCGTTGATCCCGGGACTACCTCCACCTCCTGCAGCGCCGGCCTAAGTGGAAGTCCTCCAACCCGTCTCTAGCCCCCCAGGTGGGCGACGTGGTACTCCTCCACGACGAGGCATCTCCAAGCTACCGTTGGCCACTGGCAATCATCTCGGCCACATATCCAGGAGCGGATGGTGTTGTGCGTGTGGTGCAGGTGCGCGATTCCCGAGGGAATCTCCTGAAACGCTCGGTGCGTAAAGTGTACATCCTACCCAAAGACGATCATTGCGATCAAGGGCAATAAACATTGACTTTGCTCTTAGTTGGTAGTTTTCGCTAATTGAACACTTTGCTAGGTTTAGTTGTTTCTTTGCTTGTATTCATGCTAGTTGTAGGTTATCTGTAAGACTCTTGGATTATCATCTGTCATTAGTTCTTGTTATGCATTTGATTATTTGGTAGTTTTAGATTTCAGTTTAATTTTGGGATTTAATCACGTCGTGCCATAGTCGGCACTTCGGGGGCGGCATGTTTGATTCACACAGATGCGTGCATCAAAACCTTTTTGATTATAATTATTCATGTAATTCAAGTCATAACTGTTCTATCTCATTAAAAGGTCGTGGTAAAGTCAAATTTGCATCTTGCCTTACTTGTTTGCCTCTGTTAATATTGGCAAGGAATTTGTAAGCTTCCCTTAATGGCTTTTAAGCGGATGGATACATTTTCTAATAGCACTTAAGCCGACTTAGCATATTTGGGAATCATGTGTTTATGGATTTCGTTCAATTGCCTCATTGAGAGAGCTTAGCATTAAGATTCTTTATTCCTAAGTGCGACGCTCCGATTGGCTACGCAGGATCGCCTCAGCCAATAGTGTTTGAGCTTGCCCCTCCTTGATGAATTTGCGAGTTCGGCTCGTTGTAAATTCAGCGTTAGTTAGATTCAGAATTTCGAGTAAGCAAGTTCAGCTATGCTTTGTGCTGGGTTGCGGTCGGTCTAACTCCCTGGGAAAGACGTTTCCAGGTTGTTATGTGTGACGGTTACGCGCAGTTCCCTACTTTCGCGTGGCCAATCCAAGCGTATCACAACAGTTGAAGCTATTGTAAAAAACCATCGGTCCATCAGTGACGTTTGTAATCGTTGTTACTCAATATACTCGTGTTTGTTAAGTCTTGTTTCACTCCAACAAATAACTGAACCCAAGTCAGGGTTATTAAGTGGCAGTTCCCGGCAATCCCATTGAACCGGAATTCGCAGCGGATTAACTGGGGGCCCCATTCGTGGAAGCCTCTTTTCAAGTTAATCATACAAAAAACATGTATGATAAGTTGCCCGAAAATTTGCACTTACATTGATTTAAGCATCAACACAAAATTGTGCTTGCATTAATGTAGATGTGTAGTGTCGTTTATAATACTTTGCAATAAAGCATATTTTTTTAAATTCTTAGATTGGTTGAAATATAAAATAATGCTATACGTTATGCGGCTTCTATAAGTTATCTTCGTAGATCAACATTTAGTTTCCTTCTAGTTAAACGTCTTGTAGAATTTTATATTTCAAGGTACAATAGTACAGAGCAAAGAATTACACAGCAATGTAAATATTATGAGATACCTATAGTATATATTGACTGATATATACGTACTGTACTACGCTTTAATTGATTATAAAATTTCTCGGTAAGTGCTCAGTTGTTTCACTTCGTTAAAAACTTCAGAAATAGCCGTTTCTCGAGGTCCATGTGATTAGTGGCCTCTCCTAAATCGTCTACTTGCTCATAACAAAGGAGACAATTTCCGCATCCAGAGCTCTTGCTCGGCAAAACTGTCTCTGTCACCGCTCCACGTTTTCCGTTTTGAGCTAAATGCACGACGACCTTGCACCAAATCGCAATTGTAGAGCTCTGAACAGGGATATTGCCGTAATTAGCCCTCGGCGACGAGCATTTCAAATGCGAAGTAATTTTTAACAAGAAGCTGGCAGACATGCGACATGCCTGCTATATGTATTTGCACGTTTTAGCTTCTTCATAAACAATTATTCAATTCACCAATACATTATTTATTGTAAATTTTGCAGTCTTTTAAATGTTTATAAAGTCGTTGAAACTTATCCTGAAAACTAGAAACATTAGTCAATAGACTTGACTCAAGACAAATGCAGTTTCTGCAAATCCTGTTCTGAATTTTTAGGCAGTTCAATCTGTTGTTTAATCATAAGATTAGAAAAAGAGGCAAGGCCCAATAGAAAGCACTTTAATTGCAATTTTGTTTATATCAGACCGGGGTGTATACGTATTGAAAACAAATATACATAAGTAGAAAAACTATAAAACACCACTAAAGCATATGTACGCTTTCAAAAGTGAAGAATTTAAATTAAATTATATATTTATAGCACAACCTACTGCTTTCTCTAACATATTTTTTCACATTCACACCTTTGATCACCATGTACTACACTGCACTAATTGTTCACTATATACAACATATTAACTCGAAAAAGTATTTATAACTCGGTTCTGATACTATAGATTTGATCCGTTTGGCACAGCTGCTAGCTGGGTTGCCTACACTTCTGGCGAATGCTTAAGCTTATTAAGCTACTTTTTTCAAAATATAACACTGATTAACTAACCATATTTTTTAAAACAATCTTCATAGTACTCGAAACGAATTTTAATAATACTCTATGCGTTATTCCCTCTTTATTGTTCGAAGAGCATCTAGTAACAGCAGCGGTCATTAAACTAAATCGAATTTTAATTTGTCAATAAATAAAAAAAATGAAACCAATGAGAACCCCTTTTTTTCTGGAAACATTTTAATTTTTATTGTTCTCTTTGCTGTTTTCATATTATATTGTTTGTGTCAAGTAACGACCACTAACCGCTAAATCGCCTGAAGCACGACAATGCTAAATTTTGTAAGTTATTTTATCTACTCCAGTAGGATAAGTAACGCAATACGTGTATGTATTGGTTTCATTACGCAACTGAGTTGTGTAATGACTTCATTGCGTAACTGAAATAGTGTCAAATGAATGACATAATGACATTTGCCTACTAAAATATTTTTAAAAATGACAGATCTGATATTTCTCTTAATGCATTTTTCTCAATTTTAGGCAGTCGTAGATAAAATGTTGTACAATACATGTGTGATAATCTGATAATGCATCATTAATATACTTGTGTGCTTACACACACGTATATTAATGATGCTGTTATTCCACTTGTATAGTAACTAACTATTATTTTATCTTATTATGTTATTATGACAATAACTCCTTAGCAACGAGTTGCGTTAAGATGCATTTAACGGCACTAATGTTAAAAAAATTACATAACGATACTTTATTAGCATTTAATCACATGTTGACAGCACTGTTATGCATTGTCAGTCTATGTCAAATTCGATGTTAGTAGGTTAGGTTTTGTTTGTTATTTGACACAAACCGAAGCAAAACTTAACCTGAAAAGCTCAAATTTACCATAACCTGACAGTGCTACCAACAATACAGTATTGAATTTGAATCTTACTAGTGATACCACCACTCGCTGTTGTAAGTGTCATTAATAACCAGCCGTGGCCTTTAGTCTGTTTTTAGCAAATCTCAGGGCAAGTGTGCCAGTTTTCCAGGACTGATTCCGTGGTGCGATGCTCACCTTGGGTGGGTGTCGTAAAGTTGTTTTAATACCGTAACACGGTGCGGAAAACAAAGAATTGCCTATAGAGCAGGAAATGATATTGCACCGCACTCGAAGGGAATTCTAAGCGAATTAGGCCTAAAACCATTAAATGGCATTCAGGTCACAATTAAATAAATAATTTGATACACTGACAAGAACAATTATGGTGCAGCTAATATGCTAATCGAATACCTGGTGGTATTAGTACTTATTTATTACTGACTAATTAAAGGACAATAATAGATAACACAAATTATGTTACTGTCAGTTGCTAAATATAAGTCTCTAAAGCCAGGAACGTGCTCCATGTATTCTAAGAGTAGTAAGTATCTAGATCGACAATAGCCTTCTTAGTGAGCACCTCAAAGATTGAGGAAAACTGATTCACCAGCTGCATACGTCACATTGATGGTGTTTATACTGGGCGAAAAAAATGGAAGAAACAAAGTAAACGTAATCGATGCAGTTCTTGATGATGCGATAATTTACACTAGAAGTATAACACAATATATCGTCCATAAACCTTCATTTGGTGGGGAGAAACTAAATGACAAAGGTACAGGGGCAGAATTAATGGTATCATGATTAATGTAGGAATACAACAATAAGAAGCAAACAAGTAAGGATGGAAAAAGTTGATGAAAACCTATAGAAGACGAAATTAAGATTATAGAAAAAATTATATCAAAAAGCCAATTGGAGCATTTTATCAACCAGAATAGAAGGGAAACGACTCAGAAACATGAAGATATTTCGTAAAGACTGTAGAAGTGCACGTATTAATTTTAACCAACAATTGAGGTCACCAAACTGAACAACTTTTCCAATTATTATTTTTCTTTTAATGGTATATTTTTACAATAATTTATACCCCCAACATTTGGCGAGCCGTTCTGAAAGCAAATATAGGTTAAAAGTAAACCACACAATTACAGTAACAATGCAGAGCTCTTATGACACACAAATATGAGGCCAATAACTTACATATCTCAAGTAATACGGTACGTATGTTAGTGACCAGATGTTAACTAACAGTTTTATCAGTACCTATGCAGTTTTGTGGGTTTGCATTTCAAAGACATGTATATTATTCCATACATTTTTAGAGTAAAAGTATTTTGAATTTTAACACAGTTTTGGGGGTGTTTTCGAAAAAAAAATGATACATTACGTGGACTTCCATAACACCCTGCGTGTTGTGCTTGTTTAGGTGCCTGCCTGTTTGTCTGTCTGCATGTATCACTTTTTCATCGGTAAAGAACGGACGCAGTTCGACCACCATCAATGCTGTCGTCACCGCGCCCTCCATAGTGCAACGTTAAGCAACGGAATTTAGCGGAGCGCGTAAAGGGTAGAAAAATAGTGGAGCGAAGAGAAAACAGAGCACAGCAAGGAAATTAAACTTGTTACAACAGGTTGAAGTACTCATAGTGGCACGTTGATAAATGATGTAGAGAGAAATGAGACGAATTCAATCAAGTTTGATTTACTCTGCTTTGCTCCTGTGCATGTTAAAGAAAGCAAAATTTATAAATGACATGCATATCGAAAATTTGATAAGTGAGGTGTTCCATTCTCAGTATAATACTAATGGAAATACCAAATATGTTAACTTTCAACTTCAGTACTTTTTGAGGGAGAGAAGAGATATTAGATAAAGGAAAGTTGACTTATCTTTAGCGATAACCACGAAAATATGTATACCATTTTTTAGGAAGTAATTAATGTAATTAGCATTACTAAGGGTTTCCTCTTACTTTTTCAGTATTACTACAAACATTAAGATATTTTTACCTATATAATTTTGAACATTTTTCAACAGTTACTCGACCTAGTAAAAGTAGTTTTTCTTGCGGTGCGCTTTCTTTATTAAAGGAGTTAAACATGTTTTTCTGTAACTTTTTTATTTACAATTCAATTTTAAAAATACTAAAATTATTTTAATTAGTATGAGCCCACCTTCATGATATTAAAAACTAGTTTATATCTATGTTAATGTCGCTTTTACTACTTAATATAGCTAGATTTGATAGACTTTCCTGTATCACACTTGATCTTAAATAATTTTATACTTTGAAAATGATGTTTCACCTTCAACAACAAAGACAGGTAATGTTAGATTAATACGTAAAGCAATCAATATATTTAGGGATGTGGTAACTACGTTATTTTTAAACACATTTCAAAACAGCTACTGTATATGCGAAAGATTTTAGATAGGTCGATAAGCAGTGGTTTTTTTTTATTAAAGAGGTTAAGATATTCAATTTACAAAATGCAAACATTATTTTAATTAGTATAATGCCACTTTCGTGGTCTAAAAGTTAGTTTATTTCTATGTCAGTGTCTTTTTTACTACTTTGGTTTTAAATAGGTCATACCAGTTGGAGAACCCTGTATATTATTGCAATATCATTCCATTACCGGCAGTTTGACAATACGGGTGTCAAGTAACTGAATTATAGTCTCATGTTAGTATTTCCAATGTGCGCGAATCATTTAGATTTGCTAATCCGATGACACTGTTGAATCAGCAAGGGTTAGAAATCTGTAAATCGCTGCTGGTTCAGGTTTAATTTGTCGGCCGTTGAGTAGATGGTCGCCGGACTGTAGTCACTGGTCAGAACTACCGCCCTCTACTCTTCGTACTTGCACACGTTGGAGTATAAAATTACTATTTATCTTACATGTGTGAGTGAAGCAATAAGCTAAAAGTATTGAGGCATTGAAATCGTCAGTTGAACGTTTATATATTACATAAAAACAAGCATTTGACAATAATTTCCCAGTAAACCATCTTATTGATTGTAAAAATGTAGTTTGTTAGTTTGTACAAGTGTATAAATAAAAGCATGCTTAAGCTGAAAATACTAATACTTTTTACTGTTTTTATAGAATTATGACTAATTAACGACAGTGGCCAGTGAAGGTTAGTTTAACTTCAGTATGTTGCTCCTCTAATTTGTTAAATTTTTATATATCCGAATTCTACCAATAACAATGCAGTAATACTATAATAATAAATTTTATTGAGCATTTTTACAGTGGATCTACATGCATACAAGCAATTCCACTGCACTCAACACACAGAAGACTGCATAAGTGCAATAAGCACTTGTCCGCAATCTGGAGATTGTACATTATAAGTTGCTAGTCTAGGTTAAGTGATGGCACTGCATGGATTGTTTATTATTTTATTTTATCCTATTATGTTACTATGATAATAACTCCTTAGCAACGAGTTGCGTTAAGATAAATTTAACAGCAGTAGTGTTGTTAAGAAAAATAATTTAACAATACTTTATTAGAATTTAATCACATGTTGGCAGTACTGACGTGTATTGTTAGTGACAATGTCAGTCTATGTCAAATTCGATGTTAGTAGGTTAGGTTTTGTTTGTTATTTGACAAAAACTGGAGCAAAACTTAATCTGCTAATTTTAAATTTAACATAACCTGACAGTGCTACCAACTATACAGTAATGAGTGGTACCACCACAGCCATAGCAGATATATGTTGTCTCGCTGTTGTGTCTTTAATAACAATTTTTCGTATTTTTTGAAAAAGATTAGTATGTATTTTAGGATAAAATAAACCGTGTTACGATATACGTAACGTTATCTGCTTTCTAACATGTGAGCAAATGAAAACGAAATTAAGCTTGGCTTTGAAATATTTGTTGTACGAATAATATATTGGTGTCACTGTAACTCTATGTCGAATTCGAGGTTAGCAGGTTAGGTTTTGCGTCACTCTGTGTCAAAACTGACGGAAAACCTAACCTGCTAACCTCGAATTTGACATAGACTTACAGTGCCACCAACATAGTATTTATATAACAAATATTTCAAAGCCAAGCTTGATTTTATTTTCGTTTGCTCACATGTTACATTATTCGAGAATTTTAAAGAACTCGCTCCTAACGTCGCTCGTTCATCCAAACTATTCTCTCGTAATGTAAAAAGCTCGATGACGTTACTTGAATCGTAAATTACTATTACACACTTGTCTGACATATTGCCCCTCTATTTACAAATAGTAGCGACACTTTTTGATGTTGCCGCTGCAGCAAAATCACGTTGGTATCCCTTAAGTCCCTAGCATATTTAAAAATCGCTAAGAAAGTTGCATAATTAATTAAAATGTGACATTGACGTTTGTCGTGTTTTTATTCATTTTTCTCTTCGGGGGCTAATTTGAAGTCGAGGACGTGGAAAAGCCAGGGTGTTGTGCGTAGGGTTGCCATACGTCCAGGTTTTCCGGGATTGTACCGTTTTTTGGTGGTTTTTCCTAATGTCCCGAAAAACGGCACCGGGACGGCAATTTGTCCAGCTTTCTAAACTCTACTTACAAAATATCAATTTGATTAAATTTTTATCCACAAATTGATAATTTAATTTACAGTGATAACTTTTAACATAACTTATAGCTGTGAATTAGATATTTACTACACACTATTTAAAGCCTTAAAGTGGCAACCCAGCGCAGTCCATGGTTAACAATACTCCTACGCCTACCAAGGATAGGACTGATGATATTTTTAGATTGTGTGAATATGTACTGTCTATTCCACAGAACAATACCTATTTAATTCCTTCGCTATTCTCTCTTCCTTCCCATAATGCCAACATTGAGCGAATATTATCGCTAATGGTTATCCAATGGACAGATGAATGAAATTGTCTACAATCATCAACGATCGAGGCTATTCTTCAAACAATGATAAATTTTGAAATTAATTGTAATGCATTTTATATGTAGGTACGTTCTGGTTAACACAGAGTTACACAAATTGGCAAAATTGTCTGAAAAGTTCAAGTGGTATAATAATCATAATACCAAAGAATAAAAATATTACCAACTTGTGTATTTTGACAGTTCTCAAATTATTGTTTTTATATTTTTATTATCTTCTATAAGTTTATATTAAGTTGAGAGTTATGTATTGCTATGGTCTGGTCTAATAAATATAAATTAGCTAATGATATGAGATCAGCAATTATTATTATAAATTATAGATTTGAACTCAGTAAAATCAGTTTGTTGTATTCTTACTTTATTCAAATAAAATAGTATTTTGCCCTCTTTTATATTTTATCTATCTGCAATTCAAATCTCAGAAAAACGCTAGCTCGGTAGACAGTTAACTCAAAATCAAAGGGTTGGATTCCTGATAATTTGTGAAAAATTTCACCTTAAACTGGGTACTCCACTGTGCGTCCAAAATATATTTAAAATACGCAGTCGTAAATATGAGTGCTGCTGCCAATTACACAAAGTGGTTTGTTTACTTGCAGTAAACGTTTTTGACTTGGAAATTCAAAATTGTGAACAAACTACAGGTATTTGTTGGAATTCTAGTACTTTGGTGGTTCTAATTCTCTTTGTTTCAGTGATTAATTTATTTAATGACGTCAAAACGACGCTGCTTGGCCGATAGCGATTGTTAACCCCTTTACCTAACCTCACAACTGGACTTGGTTAATTATTGGAAAAATGCTTTACTGGAGGCTTGGATACGCCTGCTTCTTATTCAAAACGGTATTGTGTCGCTCATACATAAATTTCCGGACCCTCACTATTAATAAACTTTTTACAGTACCTTGAAGTTTTCAGATGGTACCGTTCATTCCTCGGACGGGGCCCCAAAATGGATCTTCTCTTGGAGTCGCTGCCCCCGGTGTTTGTGTTGCTGGCCGTTGTCCTACAGCTCCACGTAACGCGTCCCAGTAGTCAGCTCTGGTCCTGGATCCTTTATTCAGCTGCTATCGGCGTTCGTAAAATTGAAGTGGTCACCGACCCAGCTTCGGAAGCTTCTTATGGCAAATAATTTGTTTGTTGGGGAAAATGTTATCCACATTTCCACAGGTACTTTGACGTTTGCTCTACACACTGGTATACTTTTTATAGTAATATTTAATGTTTAAGTAGGTAAATTCTTTATTTTATTAAGAGCACCAAAACTGCTTGTCACAAAATTAATTTATTCAATTGTTATCCGCCAGCGTCCTTTATCAAAACAATATCTAATGTAACTATTAAAACGTACATTAAACAACAATTGAGTTACATATTAAATTAAATACGGTGAGACCATTCACAGTTGGGCAAAAAATTAACTGTGCTCTACTCAGAACTACAGACCTAAGAGATAGAGTAACAAGGTCAACACATCACCAAGACACACACCTCACACAATGGTTGCTGCTCACGCACCAAAGGCGCGCTCCAACTTTGTATCCCGAATTCGGGGCAAGTTGAGCATTGTACCGCCAGATGCCAGCGCATAAAGCACCAGCCTCTACACCGCAAGGTAAATGAGGTTACAGATAATACAATACAAAAATATATAATTACTTCAATCTACAATTGTTATCTCTAAATTATTCTCCACATTTTTTAATTGTCACAATGTGCCTTTGCGCCACTACACGTTTTATTAATCGCGTTGCATGTTCACTCGCGTATTTACATTGATTAGTTTTTCGTTCACTTCCTTCATAATTGTTCCCTGGTTTCCATCTGTCTTCCTTTCACTCTTTTTCTGTCCTGTTTAGGTGTTTGCTTTTCCTTTAGTTTTATAATGTCTTTTCTGCTTCTCCCAATTGCTATTTTATGCCTGCCTTGATTGCTCGTTGCAACATTATTATCTTTCTAGCTTATACCTACCAAGTTGTCTCCTTTGCGTTCCTTAATCATTCCATTTCTTTTAATACAAGCATCTCGTTTTTCAATGCATTTACTGAATGACATGTAACTTAGCATTGCGGCTAGATAAAACACCCCAACTCTGTGCTTTGTTTTCAAATTGTACTGCAATCAGAGCAGAGCCGTAGGGCCTAATACCACTGCAGTATATATTTTATTTTGTGTTCCTTATTTAGTGACTTATAAAAAAAGAAGTTCCTTTTATTTTTGTAACTATTTACTTAACTCCTAGTGTATGAAAAATAAATAAAATTGATTTTAAATAATTCGTTTATTTCCTATTATATAATTGTAACATTTGAAATTTTTATGGCGGGAGGGGGAAGGGTTACTAGGAGTCCCGGTTTGAAGTTTTTGAAATATGGCAACCGATAAGTGTAAAAATAGTGGCAGAAAAGGATTTCAGGCAGGTATTCAGATCTGTTATTTTTTCACTGTTTACACTGAAATTTACCGTTTAGTAACTTTTTATATTTTCATGTTTGCATCAGGTTTGCTCCACGATGTCGCTACTATATGTAAATAGAGGGGCTATAGTCTGTCAATTAAAATTCCTTATTTTAGCAGAGAAGCGCCTACCGTATAAGCAACTAAAATAGCGCATACATGCGACCATAAAGAACAGTGAGATTATAGTTATTATATTTTGTTGTTAATTTTTCTTGTCATTCAAACTTTATAAATAAAGAAAATGATCAAACTGAAGAAATAAATCGATGGACATTTTTAAAAATTTACCCAGAAATTATAGCAGTGGTATAACCATTAATTTAATGTTTTTAGGGCTGGTTTTACTATGCAGATTTATACCTCGAATAGAAACATTCCTGGTGTAAACTGAGGAATCAGTTATCCGGTCCTTGTAGGGGCGTACACTGCACTAACTGTGGAATAAGTGATGAATTGATGCATATTTTAACGTTTAATGGTTCAGAATTTTTATCTCTTTTTTCTTTTTCCTTTTCTTCCTCTAACTTTTATTGTTCTAAAAACCTCCTTTCGTAACAGTTTTTCCATAAATGTAATATCCCATGCAAATCTCTTTTCATCTATTATGCCTGGAATTTTCTTATTTTTCTGCCCCCTTCAAGATTTAAAAATTCCTTAGAATCTTCTAGTATTGTCTTTAAATGTTGCCGCTACTTCCTCTTCAAACTCTATCTAACTTTTCTTCTTAGTTGCTTTGTTTCTAATTTCTATGTATTATTTTGGTTATCTTCTCGTCCTGCTCTTCTGTATTTCTTCTTTGTCAATTGTTTCTTTCTAATTACTTCTTTGGCTTTTTCTGTCCACCATCTTAGTTTGAATTTTTTTGTACCTCTTTCAATATCTTCCAATTTTCTGTGTCTAGTTACCTTATGCTGTCCAGCCATTTTCATAGATCTTTATCTATTTCGGATTAGAAAACTTCTTTTACATTTTATTTATTTCGATTTCTGTCATTACCACTCTATGCTCTGTTCCTAATTCTGCTTCTGTAGTAGCTCAGACCCCTTCTACTTTTGTTTATACCTCACTTGTGTATGTTATAAGATCTATTATGACCTTTTCATCTTTTGCTGCTGCTATGTTCGTAAGTATAAATCTATCCTCTATTTTATACTTTTAAAATTCATGGCCTATTTGATATGCAGAATATGAACCATTTGCATTTATTTCTGTCTTTGGTTTGTTCCCTACACTATCCCATTGTTCTTATTTTCGCTTCTGTATCAATTCCTACGCAGTTGGAGTTGCTGGGGGTATGAACTAATATCTTATATCTACTGGCGACTGCTCCTCAGGGGCGCGTGTGCGCTAACCACCCAGCCGTCAACACTCTATATGGTATTAGAAAAAATTAACTGAAAATATATTTTATCATCTATCATACTGTTATAACAAGGTTTAAGTAATGAAATTCCGGAGGTAGCTACTCGAAACCGCTTCAACAATGTAAAACAAGGAGTATGTCACTATAATATTAGTAATGTGTCAACATACTTGCTCGTATCAATACACCAAGCGGTTGCAGCTGCTGAGGGCAATCCAAAATAGGGTCCAAACTTATGTGAGAGTTAAGGGCAAAAACACTGAAGTAGCAAAATGGAGGTATAGCAGTTTCAATGTGATGCGAAGGCTAACAACGGTGCAGTCGCTAAAATACTAATTTAAGCACTTGGGCTCTCCGAACATGTTTAAAAATAAAAATTCAGTCATTGCTAAAACAAACAGTAACAAACACGAAAAAATGAGAAATGCAGGAGCAAATTAGCTCTGAAAAACAGTTGAATTTAGGCGCACAATAGCAAAAAAAATAATTAAAACGGCGGATCAAAAATACAAAAATATAGAAGGTGTTGCATGAATCAAATCGAAATGATTAAATTTGCAACATTTGAGCATTTAACGTAATTAGGTATTTTCTTGTATTCGTTTTTGTTTATCTAAGGAGAAAAACAACTCCTAAACAGTTCACATAACTTTTGCTCCATTTCTTTACCCTTATTTGTATTTGGGTTTTCTCGAGCTTCATTTCCCGGAAAAAAATGAGCTCCCCATTCCAAGTCATTACGGCGTAATATTTGTCCCTATTATTCAAGTTTGTGTAAGATTTGCGTGTAAATTACTTTTTAAACTTCTTAATCACCGGCACTTCGCGCGTTGTCCTCGGCGTATCGATTCAGGCGCACACTTCGCCCGCTAATTTTCCAAAAATTCCGCAGGGACTGAAACAATAACACGTTACATAAAAGACGTGGGAAGCAGCCCTAAGTGGCTTCGATATTGGATGGCGGCGGCGGCTAATGAAGTTGGTTAATTTCCCGACCGCCACAGGCTGTACCTCGCGTGCTCTTATCTTTGCAAAATGAGATTATTATGAGATGAAAGGCAATGACACTGCGCTGTAAATTACTAAGAAATTCGCAAATTGAATTAGCGATACAGCGATTAGTAGCCAAACACGATCTGTATGGATAAGATAAGACTTGACGTCGCTTTCGGCTACTTTTGTCAAGCTGTCGCGACGTCTGTTTTTTTCTCTTTGAACAACTACACCGTTGCCTTTTATTTAAAAAGTACTTATGGCAATTTTTTAATTGTTAAAGCTTGCCAATTTGCTTCTACATTATTTGAGATCGCATTGTATTTGATATAGTTATGTTAGGTTGTTGTTCGTCCCCTCAACTACCAATCACCTACTTTCTTTCCTCCGTTGTCATATCTGTATTAACAAATTTGTTAGGTATACAAATCACCCGATAGTAAGTTCCAAACAACTAGCTCAAACGAAATGCCGGAGAGGGGTCGTGTGCATAAAGAATACACAATAAATTCACCTAATTGTCATGAGCAATAAATGATAGCAGATAAGGGCGACGAAAAACTTACTTGTCATAATTCGGCCGCCTAAACACATGGACTAAATGAGCTGCGACGAAAGACAGGCTATAATAAGATAGCAAATACCCAAAAAGAGAGAGAACATCGGCTATTGTCAAACATCAACAATGCGTTTATTCGTAACAACGCAATGAAGTACGAGAAGACATTAATAACTTCGAAAGACATAAATGACGCTAGGTTCGCGAAAGCAAAACAAAACATGTGAGCAATAAGGTCTCATCAAGAGAAGTGATAACGGCTACGAATGGAAATCTGCAAGCAGTACCTTCCCCGCTTGGGAAGGTCCTTTCGACCACCGTATTCAAGAGTTCAATTTATAATTCTACTTGTAACGTTTGAGTGCAAAATTAGTGTTTATTTTATGTTTGTGAATGAAGCAATGAGCTAGAAAATTATTTGCGCATTGATGTCACTAGCTGTTCGCTTATACTGATAAGTTCTTACATATATTGCAGACCAATCCAAGTTGATTATTTTTAATCACGTGACTCAGTTTGACAAATCAGACCACACTTGAAATGAAAACGACCCTAGGGTGATTTTCAATCACTATGGAAACTACCTAATTAAATTTCAGTAGTATCCTATCACAAGTTGGTGGCACTGTAAATCTAAGTCAAATTCGAGGTTAGCAGGTTAGCTTTTCCGTCAGTTTGTGTCAAAACTGACGCAAAAGCTAACCTGATATCCTCAAATTTGACATAGACTTACAGTGCACCAACATAATATTATTATAATGAAGTGTCAAATTAATTTGTCAGAAAATGGCTAATTTATTTAAGAACTTATCTTTCCGAATTCACCGCGGCCAGTGATAAATCCTTATAATTTTGACAAATAATATCCCTCAAGTGCGTTACCTTAAGAAATAACCCTCGGCTTCGCCTCGGGTTATTTCTAGGCAAGCACTTTCGGGTTGTTATTTGTCAAAATTATTGCGGGTGATTATCACTGCCCTTGGTAAATTATAGCTGAAAATATAATTCGTTAAATTTTGAGCCAATCATCGTCTCTTAAACTTAGGACATTGGCTAATAGGACCTTCTACCATACTGACAATATAGTGACTGACGATTTTCGATTTGGTACGAGCTAACTTGGTTTTGTTTCACGTGTTAAATGTACTACCTTAGAAATGTCATTTGATTTTTCTAGGTTATGTCGTGCGTTTTAAGCATAAAAAGCAACAAAAGTGTGTTTGGACAAACATTGATACTCACGTAATATAATGGCATTACATTCTTTCTGGATATATTTTAAATCAATATATTCTCTGCCTAAATATAGTTCGTAGTGCGCTTAATAATCTATAATTTTTAAGGATAGCATTTCGTTATAATCCCATTGCAAGAAAATGCAACCCGTCGTTTGGACTCGTTGTATTTCAGCTTTGGAATTATAACTCATAATATTAATTTAAAAAAACATCGATAATAATAAGCGTACTACTTATTATATTACCCCTGAAAATATACATATTACGTAAAAAGTACTATTTGACAGTACTGGCCCGGTAAACCACTTTATTGGTTGAAGTTGAAGAGTGCATAGATGTCTTGGGTCAGTTGTGTCTAATTTTATAGAATTATAGCCCTAACGAATAAATAACGACAGTGGGTTTTGGTAAAGGTTAGTTAACTTCTGTGTGCTGCTCTACAAGTTATTTAATTTTTACTATATTTGGGGTCTACAAATAACAATTCAGAAACACTATTTTTATTACTCCTTTATACGATAATGACTTCAAATTTTCTAAAAATTAATATATCTTAAAGGTTATTAAAATCTTTATTTTAGCAGAGTAACGCCTACCGTACAGGCAGAGCTGGGCAGTAACTAATTACTTTTAATTAAATTACTAATTAAATTCCTTTTTGTTTATTTGCCTTGGAATTACTTTTCAAAATACGGTAATTGTAATTGGGGAATTGCCATTTTTGTTTAAAATTACTTGACAATTACTTTTTGAAGGTAATTAATTACTACATTTAATTACTCAATTACTTTTGTGTAATTAAATTACTCTAAGGTATTTAAATTACTTTACAAATATTTGAATTACATGTGGTAATTGAAATTACTCGCAGTATTTGAATTACTTTATGGTAATTTAATTACTGAATTACTGACCTCGATTGGGTGCTAAATCTCCAGAAGGCATAATTTATGATAAGGTCTGATTAAGTTACATATTAAGCATATCGACAACCTATTCCGGAACAACTTAAGCCTAATTTATGATATCCTCTGACGAGTCGAATAACAGCAACATTTGCATTTTGTACGACACGTGCACAAAGAGTGCATTGGTACGTGTATGTAGATGTGATATGTACGTTGTAATAGTAAAGCTAGTATTGTGTAAGACGCTAAAACTATATTTGCGGTAAGTACATTACAGATTACAATACCTACGGTAAAAATATAATTTAAAACAGCTTCATTAGACAATATTGGCTCATAATAATTATTTATTCATTTGAATTTGCTTGTTTTAAACGATGCACCAGCATAACGCCATACTCCATACTGCCGTACAAGTGTTACAGGCGTTAAGTCCAGAAAATTACGTTTTTGAGTGAGGAATTGAACTAAACGGCCAAAATCCGATAACATTTAAACATTGTAAAACACAGAAATATTATGTACCTAAATAATTACAAATTTTCACGCCTGGTTAATGCATTGAACATTTTGTAAATTATCCACTTTTTGTCGCTTTCTTGCCTTGTAATGCTCATATGCTGCTTTGTATACTGGCAACTAGGGCATAATTTTGCTACTACGAAAAATTGTTTATCTACTCCATTTCCGTTATGTAATGCAGCTCATTACACCACTAATGAATGACATAATGACATTTGCCTACTAAAATATTTTTGAAAATGACAGATCTGATATTTTTGTTAATGCACTTCTCTCGATTTTGGGCGGTTGTAGATAACATTTTGCGCAATACATGTGTGATAATGCATCATTAATATACTTGTGTGCTTACACACACGCACTTATCCCACTTGTATAGTAAACAACTATTATGGTCAGCTGCAGCATGTTAGCTTCGATTATTATTAAAAATCTGGAATAGTGTCTTATAAAAATCGTGACTTTCTTGTAATTCCGATCAGCTCGTCCAACATTAAACATACAAAACCCCCATGCTAACTACAAGACAGTCAAATATTGGCTTCTTAATGAGTATACACAGAATTCCATTTATTTTTTTAAAGAACAGTCCATTAGTGACCCAATTTATGTAATTGCAGATATTTTATTGCCCTAAACTTAAAATCAAAATTTGAAGTAAAAATGTGAAAGCAAACTGAGCAATTTATTTATCGAGCGTTAACAGTAATTTTAGGAAATACTTATTTTCTCCCGTTTCTTATGCGGTGTGATCAAATAGAAATTACTTAAGGGTTAGCCATGGAATATAAAAGTAATGTCAACAGCAAGCTTTAGAATTCATTAACTGTTATCACTGTTGTTGCTTATGTAATTTCTTTTTGAACACATGGTATAAAGGTCTCTTGAATGTAAAAATTACTGCTTGAGCAAATGTCTTTTGTTTTTGTATCTGATGTAGGAATTGTTATTTCAATCAGCCGTTTTCAACTAGGTTTATCAGTCGCCTGTCAACTTTCAACAGTCCCTGATCAACACAAATTTGATATTTTGTTTTAAAATTTCAAACGTTACCTAACACATTCTTTATAGCTATTGGTATTACTAGGGAGGAAAATGTATCATACCGTCCCGCGCATGTAGTTTAATTCCCCAACGCCAGCGTTAGCGACAACAGTACCTAATAAATTGTAATCATGCAAGGGAGTAAATGACTATTTAGTCTAGAGTTATACATATCACACTTTTACATTTTATGATGAGACTATCTTTTGTATTCAGCTGCATCAAAAATATTTAAATATGAAAATCCCGATGCTAGTTGATTTATTATGAATCACATTGTTTCCCGTCTCTAATAGCAACGGAAGTCAATCTATTATATTACCTCCCACTGCCATTAGAAACCGACCAGTGAAACCGGGAAACCCCTAATAGGCAACACAAAATTGAGCCAACAAAAAATGCTCAAGTTGCGCCAATTGGATGACCATGTAGTATTCCTTACAGAATTTAAATAAAATTCTGTTGCCAAAACAATTAAGAAATCCAATGGTGCACCCTGTATAATTAGGTAAGTTACATATTTTCGTCATTCGGCCTCATGTTAGGCATTTAATAGTAAATTGTTCTAAAAGTTCAGAAAAGTGAGTGTTTCAATTTTTAATTTACGAGCGAGTGATGCAAAGCGAGTGGATTAATTTATCACGAACATGGAAAAATCACATCTATAACATATTCGGCGTGCTATTTTTTCTAATACCATTACAAAATCTAGCCAAAATGAAATTCAACATTTCCTCATATTCGAAAAAATATATTTTTAAATCAACAGTGAAGAACGTGGAAATCGTCAAATAAAATACAAAAAATCGACTTTTTGTAGGCAGCTGGGCGACAGATAAACGTCAACCCACGTCAACATAACCTAGAAAAGTTGGTTAAAGTGTTGTAATTTCGCGATTTCTCGATTAAAAAGAATAATGTACCCCTCGGCACTGGAAGTTTCTTTTTATCCCTCATGTGATTTGTTTGGTTTCGCCATACAGGCAACTAAATCCAGAATAGTGATAAAAAATTTGAACTTCCAAGTCCCTATACCTTCTTACTGAAGGGACTTTGTACTAAAGTATATTAGGTTTAATGGGTTTATTATAACCTAAGGAATCTATGTCCAATCAGTGTCCCATTATATTTGGGACACCTTGTATAATTGTTATCCTTGAATTTATTTATTTACTTACATCTTACATCAAAACAAACTAAAAACTTTTGGTTTTGGTGAACGGTGCATGTAGCTACAAGATTTAATTTATTATCAAAAAATCTTCCAAGAAAGTTCTACTAAATACAACTATATAACAATAATTTCTATTGAAAGTAATTGAAAAAGTAATTGATGTTGTACAATTATAATTACTAAGTAATTGGTAATTTAATTACTATTTCTTGTGAGTAATTGGATCTCTGGTAATTAAATTACTGCATTTGGCGGTAATTGGTAATTAGTAATTAATTACTTTTTAAAAGTAATTTACCCAGCTCTGCGTACAGGCAACTTAAATAACGCGTGTATGCACTTAGTTTAGTCTAGGAATATATAAGTGAGATTATAGTTGTAATATTGTGTCATTCAAACTTTATAAATAAAAAAATTATCAAACTTAAGAGATAAATCTATAGATATGTATCAAAATTCATCAGAAGTTATACCAAAGCTATTAGCATTAGTTTCTTCTTCTTCCTCTTAGCATAGACTGAGAGCCTGTTACTATCACGCTGAGCGCGATTTTATATGTATTTTTTACCCGCAGGTTGGGCAGGTTGCTAGCCTAACCCATTGATAGGAAGAATGCCATTTTGAAGAGGCCACGACCACCAAAGGTGTTAGTATGATAGATCATAAGTTTAATGTTGTTAAAGTACATACAACGATAGCAAATAGAGATGGAAGATATTTCTAAAACCATTAGAGTTACATGAAGTGTATTTAGGTATGCAGCTAGTGCACATTACTGAAGTATTTTTGATTGTTTAGTGTTCACGCAGGACCGTAACTAGAAGGGAAGGCAGCCAGGGTAAAGGTCTTACTGTAAGAATTTTCATCGTTCCTGGAGCAATTTATCTGGTTTCCCTTCCTCCTTCTCCTAGTAATTTACTTTATACGTAGGTATTGCATGCCTATCTTTTATCATTTTGCAGATAAAAACCTTAAAGACAATTTTCTTAGGAAAATTCAACAGCAGGTGTAACAGAAGATTGCAACTGTTACTAGGGTATTACTGAAGAAAGTGTTATTGCTTTATAATTATTACGGCCCTTCGGGAAACCTTTTCTATGTATTGGCAGTATATTGCATTTATTTTCCATTCTTGCGGTACCTCATTTATTTTCTATGCTTCACTGTATATTTTATAAGCCCACGTTATCAATGATTCTCCACCACGCTTTACCATTTCTGGTGTTACGTGTTACAGAAATGCTTTAATTTCAACCGGTTATAGAGCTAACTAAATGAAAGAAATTTCTTACGTACCACATACGTCTCATCTTTAAAAACAGTGAGGAGTTACTATTAAAATAGCTGTACACTACTGAGTAACTTTGCTCGACCTTTAACATTGACATAATATAAAAACCTTTCTTATCAATGACCTTTTTGCTCACTCTGACTTCCACTTACATGTGTCACAACCAATACCACCTGAAGGACAAGGCTTCAGCTCTCCGGCGTGACGTCAGCACAGATAGGTCGAATTGGCGAATGATTGAATTCATTTCGCCTCCAGTTTCAAGATAAGAATCTCAATAAATTTAATTATTGGCCTATTCGACCTACCTGTGCTGACGTCACCCCAGAGAACTGCGGCCTTTTTCAGATGGTATTAATCACAACTACGCTTTTCTTGACAAAACCAGATGTTTAACATACTCATTTCGTATGGAATTAAAACATTACAGGATACAAACAACTCGTAAACTTTGAGTGGGCAATTACGTGATTAAAAAACTTCTATTTAACAGATTCTGTAAATGGTTAAAATTACAGCATTTCTCTAACATCCTGCATTATTAGTGAATTGTTTACGATTTTACCTGAACTGTACATAGGCACTGCTACAATTCATGAAGTGGATGATTGTCATGACCATGTCGTGTAATTTTAGAAGATTTCATAAAGTGGAGAAATACGTGTTCCATTTCATGAACTGAACGATTACATTGATCGGGTGCGATATATCTAAGATTATAGCATACTAAAAACATATTGTTACGATTCAATTGAGCCTCCATTTGATTTCGAAGTATGTAGTACTTATTTCATATTGTTATGCATCTTTTCAATTCTGATGGGTTTGGTACTCAGTTCATATTTCGCGCGCGTGTGCCACGTCTACTTTTGGCTGCAAGGCACAGTTTTATAAGCTCGCATTTGTTTTCTGAGCGTTATTTTCCGCCTTGCTCGGTGAACGGCATGAAGCCGGCGTAAGCGTTAGTAGAAAGTTTCAGTGAATTTATGGGCTACAGTTTTATTCGTTTTGGGTGATGTTTTCCTGCCCCTTTTGGGGCGGAATCGAATTCCTGAAATATTAGTGAGGAAACATTAGTTTCACGCCATTTCCGGCAGATTTCACCGTTTCACGTGCCCGATAGATTCGGGGTGAGTAGGAAACTTTCTTCAAGCGGCATTTAATTTCACATGTATTCTATCGTGGACTCTTTTCCCCTTTTTAACAGTCACCAGAGAGCCGTTATGGCGATATTTGCAGAGGTGGTCGTTTCTATCACGTTTGGGATGCGGAATGTCGCTTAGAGCATGAACTCGAACCGTGCTATCGTTGCGGCCCGTTTAACCCCTGCAGCGTGCGTTTCTTAGAGCGCAGGAAGGGACCCGACCTATAAGCCTACATTCAGGTCTAAATCTCCCCTTTGTGTTGTAACTTCCCCTGGCGACCAGTATTCTGTCGCTCGTGTTCAGGCGTTTTGAGGTCTGGATCACCGATAGTTGTTAACTTGCGAATTCAAACTGTGATTACACTGATATGTTTTTCGGACTTTTTCCACTCAGAGAAAATCCAAGACCTGATCAACGAGGAGGAATACAAGAAACTTCCCACAGACCCAACACCGAAGGTCGAACGGAAAATATACCAGACGTTGTATCAACACAAAGAGGAGTTCTCAAACTTCCAGAGAATGAAACTTACTCCGCATTACAGCAAACCGCCTCCCCTATACGGGCTACCCAAGATACACAAAGAGGGAATACTCCTAAGACCGATAGTTAGTTCCATAAATTCACCATGCCATCCTCTATCAAAGTTCCTGTTAACAATAATATCCCCATTAGCGGCTAAAACAGCATCCACCGTGAAAAGACTGAACACTTTGTAGAGAAAATCAAACAAACTAGCATAGCTCCAAATGACATGATGGTGAGCTTTGACATAGTAAGCCTCTTCACAAATGTGCCGACAGATGACGCACTATCAATCATCAGAAACAGGCTGGAATTGGATGACACACTTGTCGAACGCACAGATCTACAGGTAGATACAATAATGGAGCTGTTAACGATCTGCATTAAGACCGCATACTTCCAAGCAGAGGAGCAGTTCTACCAACAAGATTTCGGAGTGGCCATGGGATCTCCACTATCTCCAGTAGTCAGTAACATCTACATGGAAGACTTTGAAGAACGAGCTATATCTCAATATGAGAACAAGCCTAGTCTATGGCTGCGATACCTAGATGATACGTTCGTAATATGGCCCCATAATCAAGCCCGATCAATTAAGTTCACGATGGAAATAGAATCGGAAAGCAAACTCCCATACCTAGACGTACTAGTCCAGAATATTGGTGACACGGTACAAACAAAGGTATATCGAAAACCAACCCATACGGGGAGATACCTACATTACGATTCTAACCACTACAATAGCGTGAAACATGGCGTCGCGAGATGCCTATATAGCCGAGCCAAGACCATATGCTCGGAGAAAGAAGACCTCAAACGGGAAATTGTGATAATCACAGAAATGCTGCAAGCTAATGGCTATTCAAAAAGAACTCTAAACCAAACACTAAAAGAGATGGACAGAAATACAACACCGGCAGGGAATGAGAAAACGGAGCCAACAACCACGGCCGTAATACCATACATCCGAGGAGTTTCCGACAAACTGAGAAGAATCGGAAACAGATTCAATATAAGAACTGCCTTCAAGTCCACAACAACTCTAAGAGACATGATGACGTATACCAAGCCTCAGAACGAAGATCAGAGTTCAAAGAACTGTATCTACAGCGTACCGTGCGAGTGTGGAAGACAATACATAGGGGAAACACAAAGACCCCAACGAGTGAGATTATCGGAACACCGCAAAAATTTTAGAATAATAATAATAATAATAATAATAAATAATTTATTTAAACCAATCCCAATCTATATATGTACATATAGAAAAAAAATTAATTCATTGAATTAGACTTAGAATTAGAAATAAATAAATGAATGGGCAAAACCAACAAATCCAAGATCGCAGAACACGTCTGACCATCACATACAATGGGATAACGCATCAATTGTATCTAAAGAGGAAAACAGATTCCGTAGGAAGTTGAAAGAAGCTACATACATAGCGCTGGCAGTAGAACCAATTAGCCAGGCTAGCGCAGAACTAAAGCCCATTTGAATGCCACTACTGCGCAGAGAATTACAAAAATAGTCTACTGCGCATACAGCGGTAAGATATATATAAGTTTACAACTAAAATATATAACCGCCCTGGAGGCCTAGTGGTTAGAGTGGCAGAGTAGTAATTACAGCGATCAGCGGTCCCGGGTTCGAACCCCAGGGGAGGCACAAATATACGTTGAAAAACGTATAATATCAGTCTTTCTCAGGACTAACCAGGAACACCTGAAGACGGGAGTAGATCAAAACTCCCGAAATGTTGTGTGATTTACACACTAGACAGTGAAAAAAGTCCGAAAAACATATCATAATAGACCACTGCCAAAAAATGACATTCAGAAAACAATGTGATTACACTGTGATTATATACTGTGATTATACTGTGATCTTTGCATTCTGGCTTTATCTGTTTGTTACTACGACTTGTACTTGAATTGAGCTTCTCTTTCGGATTATTTTGTGCTACTTAAGTTTACGAATTCTCGTTTTGAATGCCTGGATACACTTGTCGTTATTTGATAAAAATCCGTTGGAGCTCTTTTTGAGTATATTTAAAGAACTGTACTCGCCGTCTCCAAAACGAGCTAGTTTCGGCCGGCAATTGTATCCAAGTAGTCACCAGGTTGTGTATTTTTCTTGAGAGAATAGGCAACGGAGATTTCCTATGATAACAATATATAGAAGAAATGATTTAAACATTATGAAAGAAACCTAAGCCACTCAAATTATAACCATGCGCAGTAAAAAAGTTACAGACGAAAATGTTTTTAATCGAATGGCGGTTCAAGAGTGTTCAATATTATGTGCAAAATAGGTAAAAATGTAATACTCTTTCTAATAATACTGAAACAGCATAAGAAAAGAATTAGTAATGTGAATTGCATTAATTTGTAATGAAAAAAAGCATGGCACTCGGCAGGATTCGAACCCAAGTTCCCAGGGAACTGATTCCTAATCAGACGCCTTAACCGCCTGACCAATGTACTGTTTCGTGAAACATAGGCTTATTGTTGCATTATGTAAGGCACGATGATGAACGTGGACAAAGTTCGTCTGATCGGTGCCGATGAAAACGTGACACACGCAGAAAAGCAAAACACGATATACGATAACAACAAAATCGTCGCCTGCGTTGATTAATAAAAACTGTGTGTTTATAACGACTGCCAGCTTGCTGAATGTCGGTAATATGAAAATTATGGCCACTTTATGAAATTGGCGTTGGTTGAGACCATCTGACAGATCACATCTTTTTCCTTTACATGATAGCCTTTATCCAGCCATAAACATTTACTATGTTTGATGGAAATTCACGATAGGAGACATTTCTCCTATCTTTATTTTCGCATGAAGGAATGCAACAAGATATTTTCAAAAATATTTTAATCAAACACAAGCTTTCAAATTTGAAACTTCAAATTGTGTGATTTAGCGCCAAGGGACAAAATATCAACTATTAAAATAAATGTCAAAATAGCTTACCCGGTATGCTTTGTAAATGTACTAACATAACCTATCAACGCAGGCGACGAACAAAATAAAAGTTAAATACAGTAATTTCCACAAAAATTCATGTTGCTTACTTTTTTGTTGATTCTTTTTCGATTGAATATTTAACTGACTGTTGCCATGGCCTGGGAAATGGCTCAATTATTACTTAAGGAAGTATTGTAATCGCGAAAAAAATCACCTTACGAGATTTCTTTAGATCTTTACGTTTCAGGGTCTCTAGAGACGAAAAACAGATTTTCTCAATTCCGTCTGTCTGTCTGTCAGTCTATCTGTCTGTCTGTCTGCTTGTTGACAGTATAACTCAAAAACTATTTGTGGGAGGATAACAATATTTTTCATGCAGATTATATATTTACTTGGCATGAAACCGTGAAAATGTCAGACAAATATATACAGGGTAAGCACCTTAAAAAATATTAAGGTTTGTTTATTTTTGAGTTAAGTTTGAAATAGATGGAAATAATAATTTTCACATAGGTCAGGCTTTCCGGTCCTTTCCGAGCACTGGCCATTCGAAATTGACATAAATATTAATTTGTATAATTGAAATGTCTATTTTTTTTTAGAAACAGAGACTCTATAACCAAGAGAAGATACTTATTGTATGTATTGTTATAATTGACTATGTTATAATGGTCTTTATATATTAAAATCGTTTTATGTTATAACAAAAATCATACTTTAGCTAATACATCTTACTCTTACTATACTTTCGTTTACTTTCAATCAATTCTCTTTTAAAATTGAATTTTTAGTAACTTATTTACCCTTTTATAATTATGGATTATCAATATTATTAAATCGCTAACTCCGGTAGAAACATTTTTACTCTTAACTGAAACACAGGTGGGATTTCCTCATAATCTAGATTACTTCTATCCCTGAAATTTGATTGTCCTATTTCATGACAACTTCTACAGTCGGCGCCTTAGAAATCGGAACACGTAATATGTTGTGTTGTAATGTTTGGTTCCTTATTATTTTTTGTATTATTGGAATTTTACTGTCAACCAAAAAACGCAACATTTGGAAAATTATGTAACAATCAAAACCATAACAACTGCAAAAACCCAGTTTATACACTTAAAAATATGTACATGCAATAGTACGTATTTTCCCGATTTCTAAGGCGCCGACTGTACGTCTGTCACCTGTCACTCTGAATTATGCAAGTGCAAAATCAATTACAAATACTTTCTCGTTACATTACTTGTCATTCAACAAATATCAAATAGTAAGTACTTCCCTCTTTAAAATTACCTCACTTCATTCTTTCTATCTTTTTCTTTCAGTTTTTTTTAATTTAAATACATGTATTCTGTCACCTGTTCATGGACCTCGAATACTCTCCTTTACCAAGCCAAACGCATCCAGCGATCTCACAAAGATCTCCTAACGTCCAAGCAAATCCTAGTACGAACTCCGCCAAAACACCTGGATCCGCAAAGACGTCCCCCTTTCTCCAGTAGTTCTGTCAGCAGCAAACGCCTTCCACGTCTTCCTACCAAAATCCTCAAGCAACCGACGATCTAGAATCACGAACTTCGACTAGATGCAAGTTACAAAATGTCATTTCAATGACAAGCTTGTCGAATTAGAACTCCATTAGATGAAAACTTCCTATCCACCCCATAAAACGCTCACTCTGCTAAGAATCTTGATGTAAACCACTTCCAGTAACACCATTTCCTGTTATCCAATTCATATGATGTAATGTAATTTGACAATAAACTCAGTTCGGCATCTCATTCTAGAAACTTGCTTTTGTAGATTATAACTGTATTACTTAGGTATTCTCACCACATCCATTTTCTTCATCCATATCGTCTGCACATCTTTTAATCTTTTAACATTTATTTTTTTATTTTCACCACCCCAAGTTTAGTTAATTCACAACCCTTTTATATACCAAACAGCTTTTAAACTTTTATAAAGGGTTTATTTTCGTAATTTTAACCGCTTACAAATGTATTTAGTTTTTGTACCAAATAATGTTTACATACTTTTAAATAAATATATCTCCTTAGTGATTTAGTTGAGCAGATATTTTATAGTCCAACCAACACACTATAGAAATTTTATCATATTTGTCTAACACCCACTATGTTGAATGATATCTCGAATAAGTATTTGCCATTAATCCCCCACTTCATTCCAGATAATAATTAAATTATGTTAGAATCTTACTGTTTCTTATGTAGCTTCATTTAATTGAATTTTAAATTTTATTTCCTTTTTTTACCCAATACATTTTAATAATTTTCATATCCTTTTCATACTTAAATTCATCTTTGTAATTTTAATGCTGAATTCTTTTAACCTTATTAATCTGATATTAAACCCTTATACTAAATACCATTACGGTATATAGAAACCGTTTATCATTTTACCATAAAATGCTGACAGAAGTTGAACTTTACTTAACCAAAAGAATGGAAGAGTGTGTGTTAAAGTGAAAATTAAATATATGTCGCATTAAACTACTGTTTAAAAATTAGACTCCTATCTGCTGTTAGTCTAAAGTAACTATAGAACAATAGGAACAAATCTGCTATAATCTAAATCTTTCTGGTTTATCATATCCCTGTATTAATTTCTTAAGGTGCTACAATTACTACTTTTTAAAGTTTTGTTCGGACGTATATGCAGCTTATATAAAATAAATATTACAATTATATCGACTATAAAATTGACTATAAATCACTATAAGATCAAATAAAATTCAAATAAAAAAGTTAAGAGTTCTTTATTATTCTAGCAGAAGAACGCCTATCATATAGGCAACTTAAATAGTGCATCTGCGCATTTAGTGTATAAGAGACAGGGAGCTTAATTTTGTTGTTATTTTCTTGTCATTCAAACTCTACGAAACCAAAAATGATCAAACTGAAGAGTTATACCAATGGATTATTTTAATAAAAATTCCGCATTTTACTGGATACAATGTAAGCAAGCTTTAGGCCGGGAAAATAAAAAAATAGTTAAAGGAAAGTGTCTGCAAATTCGCCGAGAACAAATCTGAATTAAAATGTATGAGCTGTTCTCTGATATTACTTTCTTACGCTGTTTCTTCATTACGACGGGGATTAGGAAATCAAACAGAATTTAAATAAGAAAATGAGTTTGTTTAGTAGAGGTTCACGTTGTAAGAGGTTTTTTTAACGCTTAAACATCGTCCTGTCTTTAAGGTTTGTGTAAGTAACTTCACTAACTACAAATTTAGTTTTTTTGAAAAAGCAAGTTTAAGTGAAAACTATTTAAAAAAAAATCTTTTTCACTGTAATAAAAACATATTTTAATTCCTTTGATGCGTTCTCTGTATGTTACGTTATTGTTATAAGTTGTCAGATTTATTTTATTATTGAAGAGTGTTGTAAACCAATTTGTTGAAGGATGTTGAATGCAAATCATTTTTAAGCAGTAGTGATAGTGACAGTATTTAATGAGTTGCAGTTACTTTTCATTGTTTTTAGAGAGTCGCCTTTCTTAAAGGTCCCTTCAGTTTTCATTTGCTGCACCAAAATGGTTTTGTTACAGTTTTAGTAAATCCAGGCGCCACTCGTAATGTTAAATAGTGACTAATTTAAACTTCCTGCACTTAATCTTGATCATGCAATCTATATATCACACAGCAATCATCGGCATTACAGTATTCTATTTTCAGGTTTCTTAATCTACTTAGACCTTAAATAGATAATTTAGTAACGCCGCTTCTCCGCAACCGCCGCTCGTTACGGGCCTGGCCTGGTTATCTAATTTAACTTTTATGGTTCTCCAACCTAACCCAACCTTCATTAGCCTGGCTGCTTTAATACAGTAATTATAACCCAATTTTTGTGGACCCTTACTCATCCAGCACATGTGGTTAATCCACCCTAAATTGTTTGAACGTTAAAGCTTTCCAGAAGTGCTCTTTGGAACTTAAATTGAAATGCGTGTAGCGCTTTCAGCAACAAGATTGAGGTTAGGGCCCTCGTCGCATAATCGTGGGAATATGCGAGTAGACGCTTGGCGTTGAAGTAATCAAATGGAAGTTTTATGTTATTGTTAAAAATGGGTCTTTTTGCTAGGATGGACGAGGCTTACCTTGACCTAGGAATAGTTTCTTCGATAAACGATACTCACCTGAAACAAAAAACAAGTTTTAGTGGAGTTTTGACACGGCATAATTAATTATCTTTGCTTTAATATTGATATTAGCGAAATAAAGTCCAGATAATTTATACCCGCTACGAAATGCAGCGCCTAATTTGCTTGCGAAAAACGGTCGTTTTATTAATACTCCTATTATATAACACCGTTCTTCGTTTTGTCCAAGCCATAATTCATGTCGTCGCTCTGGCGAAATTAATATGTTTTGTATTTTACATTTATGCAGTCACTTCCTGCTGCTTTAATAATACGAAGAGGCTCGTAATAATTTACATTTTTACTCCAACAATCGCCGAGTTTATACCGCAATTGCAAAGAATGTGATCATAACAGTGTAAGCCTGAGCTAACCGTTTATCTAAATGAAAATCTACATCGGGATGGGAGTGTCGCTAAATTGTTTAAAAGATTTGTGAGCGTCGTAAATCCGTGATATGATAAACAAATATAAGTCATAAAATTAAAAAGGCTGGAAGAGGCATTGGCCGAACACGAAATGTCAACATCTTGTGATTTGAAAAGTTATTATTCCATAGATTTGTATGCAGATTTCTACAATTTCTTACTGAAGTACTCGGCACGATTTGTACATAATAATTTCAATATTAAAATTGTTACGTGCATTGATACTGGCAAGAAACCTGTAACAAATTCACACTGGTAAGAAACCTGTCAACTTACGTAATATTTCCCATCAAATGTAAATTTACTTCTTTCGAGTGCGGCAACCAAGCAAACACCTGTGTGGCTTCAAGTTGAAAGCTTTTACGGCCATCCCTATTATTTAGCGAACGACTTTGTGGATTCAACCGTCATATTGTTGAAGATGATCACGAAAGTGAACCAAATGTAGGACATGTAGTATGGGGTGCGGCAAAATATACCCAGCTATGGAATATTGTTATAACTTTGTTATTTCCTTGGCAACTGTTAAAATTGAAGTTTTATATCACAGTAGAAAGATACAGAATTTTGTTATGGAGCGTTATTCGGCTCAAAAATGAGGAGAAATTGTTAAATTGTATTTCCAAAACCTTTCTTCTATAATTTCAACTCAACGCGCTTTTAGGCGGGCATATCCTAATCGAAACCTCTACACGGAGAAACAATTCGACGTTTAGCAAACGATTTTTTACAAAATGGCACAGTAAAGCATAATGGAAGACCTCGTTCTATTCGTTCAAACTAAAATATTCTTCGAATAGGATATGCCCGCCTAAAAGCGTATTGAGTTGAAATTATAGAGGAAAAGTTTTGGAAATACAATTTAACAGTTTCTGCTCGTTGTTGAGCCGAATAACGCCCCATAACAAAATTCTGTATCCTTCTACTTTGATATAAAACTTCACTTTTGACAGCTGTCAAGGAAATAACAAAGTTATAACAATATTCCATAGCTGGGTATATTTTGCCGCACCCTTTATTATGATGCACTTTAAATTTATAAAATTACCGTAGGTACGCAAACTCAACGTTTCAAAATATAAAAGCATCAAAATTTAAACGAAAATTACCAAGCAAAGTATTGATACATCTAATCTTCTAAATAATAAAATATCACTAAAAAACTATATCGGGCTGGTGAAAGTAGCAACGCTATAAATAATAAAAAGTAGAAACGCAAAGTACTGAACATTGAATTCGTTGAAAATACAAAAGCACATTCTGTATAGAGAAAATAGCCATAAATAGAAACTACGAAAATACCAATCGAGATTATCACCATACCAAAAGTGTAGAGACGTATTGCACGCAACAATAGCAAGATGCTGAAACCAAAGTGATATCAAAATTTGAAAACCATTAAACCAAATATTGAATGGAAAAGCATCGAAAATATTGCAATGCATAAATACCCTAAACTATAACACTATTAATTAGGAGATACTATTTATTATTATTTATGTAAAAAAATATTTAGTTCCAGTTCTATAGTTTTGTAGCCTATGAGTGAACACATATGTTAAAAAGTGGAAATAGAACGGCATTTCAACGTTTTCCATGTGAACATCGGATAACTACCGCAATAAATCTTCACCCTATGATACTTTGCATTTCAAATTTACATTTATTACAATAACAGTACTACGGTTAAGTACATAAGTATTCATATGCTAAACCTTTGGTTATTTGCATTTTGTTTTTGAACCAGGGTATTCAGATACTCGATCACCTCTTTTACAACGATAACAGTTCAGAAGGGCAACGATGCTTTAATGTTGTTCTTCTACCAAACAGTAACTACACACGCTTACAAGATTTTCATAGCCAAGACACTGATTTAATGCACAAAAAACAATACTATGTACATGCATATATGCTCTTAAAATATGCATCGTAATATGCACAATTTACATTTAAAATTGAAGAAGAAGAATATAATCCTACTTAAGCAACAGAGTAGATAAGGTTAGATTAGATTAAGCTAGAGTAGGTTAGGCAGCGCAAGAACAGGTGAGGTATATTCTAATTACAAGCAATGGGGTGCATGCTATAAAATAATTTGTTTCATTAACCTCGCTTTAATGCTAAACTAGAACTTTAGACATCAAATGATATAGGACATCGTGCCTTATCAAATAACATAGCTATATCCAATAGGTACACAATCATTGAGAATTAAGTAACGAGTGAGGAGTTTTAATTGCTAAAAATACACCATCCAAATCATTTAATGAGCACATTATTATTTCAGAATATGTTCCATGATTTATTCATGACGTCGATTGCCTAGTTATAATAAATTATGAAGCACTTTAAAGCTACATGATCATTTGAAAGTATATCTGAGAGTTACTCTCAAATGGATACACGTTTGAGAGTAGATTTCGGTAATTTTTACTATCATAAAGTAGGCAAGAGGCTGTGGAGCGATAACATCGAGCAGAGCTCTCAGAACCTTGTCCACTAGATAACCACTATATATACCACGCTCTTGATACCGCCTACAAATAGTTTTTAACTCGGAAGAGTTTACAGTTTTAAAAGAATAATGATGCTCAATTAACCCGCTTGTTGCATATTAAAAGGTTGTGGCGTATCTGTTAAATACAGCGTTCTACGAAAATAAAAAGGAACCAAAACCACAACTAGAAATTTCAATCTGATCAATTCACAAACCCAAATCTCAAAAATCTATTAAAACAAATCTAGAATCCCAAATCTAGTAACTAGAAAGCCAAATCCAAAAAATAGGAAGCCTTGAAACAACAAAACATTATTAGCGCACAGAAGCAAAGCGCCTTTAGAAAACTTACTCTTGGTGTAAATCTGCTCAACGTTCTCTCCCCAGTCCTACGAAGCATAATCAGGAGGTGCAGATTTATTAAAAAACCATCTAGAATGGAATTACAATGTGTAAAGCTAAATTCCCAACATACACGTTGGCGTAATAGAAGTCAAACTACAAGGTATTTCCCCCAGATTTTATTTACTTAATCCAACAATAAGAAATGGGAAAAAATAACGAAGACACAGCGATAATCGAATCTCAAATTCGCTTAACGCGTTAAACGCAGATCTTTTACGAATTTAATGGATTGTTCCCAGTTTACTTGGCAACCAAAACAAAAGCGGTTAGTCGGACGGAAGTTACTAAACGAGCGTCCCAACACTAACGGCAACCAAATGCAAATCATAAATCAGATCATGCAGTACGTCAAAAACCCCACAAACTCGGAAAAGCTAGTTGTTACGAGCTATAACGAGCAGATTCGCTCAAATAACACAGAGAATGTAATATTGGGAATCTATCAAATCAATTTACGCATCTGGTACAACAGATATTACCTTTTTCAGTCGAATACCAGCATATCAAGATAAACATCTAGTTTGTCAGGTTAAACTGCCAGAGCTAATTAACCCACTCTAGTCTTTCAGAAGAAGCTTACCAAAATTAGGAGACAACGCATTACTCGTGATGATATAATGAGCAAATCCATCTCCAAAACCTATACCACTTTAAATTCGCATAGTCGTTAAGTAGCTTTCAGAGAAAAATAAGGTGAGTTGTATTGCTAGAGCTAACGTTAGTAAACAAGACAAACACAGAGGCAAACGTCAAACTGATCATAACACGGGGCACTATTTTATTTTCACCTAGAACCTCAATAGATTTTAGATAAATACGGAACTGGCTTAACTACATAAATGCAAAACAACAACATACACATAATGTAAAACAACTCAACTCAGTACCGTGACACCGCAGCCGAGCTCCCTAACCGTTCGGCCATGCTGACGCATGCACATTTGTACCTAGCTAAATTGGTATTTAAATGGCTATGAATCTAGCTAGAAAATACGTCAGTTTGTGTAATGCGTGGGATTTTTTTCTAATTGTGAGAAAATATGGTGCTTCAAACATTAATTATAAATATCATTTAAAATAAATGTCAATGTATTGAAAATCAAGTAGGTGCGCTTTAGCTTTTTCGCATGTCATTTGATGTAGTTTTCATCACTAGTTGTGAAATATTTTCATTTAATAACCGTTTACGAAAAGTTTAACATTTCAGATTTGAAAAGTGACACTCTATGTGTCAAAGTTAGAAAAAACATGTTTTGCCGTTGTAAAACCAATCAGTTGAAAATGCTAGACCTAGAATTGACAGGCAAATTCCTCCACAGCATTTAAAATTTTCATTAAAATAAAAACATTTTTTAATTTGTTCGGCATTTTGTACACCTACGAAGTTGGTTCTTCAGACATTTCTATTTCATCATCTTCTATCCGAATTTTAAGTCAAAATTTAATAATTCCGAAAAAAGGGACAGAGAAACATACAGCGGAGTTCGTCAAAATATCATTCGATATCGACAAGGAACGATAAAGCAGAGCCTGGGAACTTAATACCTATATTCTAATGAGAGGGATGGGACTATATCTGGTTAAATTTGGGACAGCTGCAACCAAATAGCTGGCTCTGCATTGAGATGGGATTTCTATTTTGTTTTAGTAGCCACATAGACAAAGAACTCTTTTTCACGCTAGTAAGTTGTTGTAAAGGACAAGAGTCCTTTAACTGGTGTAGGATTTAAAAAAAGATTTCACGTGTTTATTATTAGCAGACCCAAAGGTACCTAACTGAATGATTAAGATATTATACATTGTTAACTAAAAAAATAACTGAATATGTTGAAAGTGTCCTCCATTTTGGCCCAAACAATTTTGTATGCCTTTAGAAAAAATAAATCTTGTGCTTCGCTAACCGACTTGTAGGCCTTTGTCATACCACTTCTTTCAAAATTTGGCAGCTATATTATTAATAAACAAACATTTGTTAATAATGCAATATTAGAACAACTATTCAATTGTTTTTAGGCCGACTAGTGACATACAATTATAATTGTCTTATATATTTATTATGCGAACTGAAGATCATTAAAAAATTCAATAAAAGATAATTGTATTAAAACAACTTGACCCCATTATGGCCAACTTCACCCCAGCTTCTATTTAAATTTTGCAAATTAGGTTAGATTGGATCTATTTCCGGTCCAAGCTAATATCATAAATAGATTTTCCATGCCGAGTTTGATAATGTAAATTTTTCTCGGTTTTCAATTGGAGGGTGATCTGTTACAGCCTGGGTGTATATCAATTTGGCATATTTTAGTACTTTTTCTGCATATACGCGCATTGAATGCATATTTTATTGTATGTTAATTGGCGTTTTGGCAGCTCAGTAAAAATTATAGTTTCCGGGTTTCGGAATTGGCCGCACTCTTAACTTGCTTTCCAGTGATAATTAGTGTGGCCCATAAAGTTTCCAATATGGGAAGTTGTTATTAACTTCATAAAAATGTATTAGGGTAGAAAGTTGGTGTATAGTTAGAAACGTGAGTCGAGCAAAAAGTCGACATCGGCTAAAGTGTAGTAAGTGGCCTTATTTTTTTAAGATTGAGTAAAACTATAAAAAAATTACTGCTGTCTGAAGCCTACGAATTATTGCACTTTAAAAAGTGCTTTAGAGAACGTAGTTCAGGTTTTATATTTGGTAGTTACTGAAGGATTGGAGTCTTGTTGAGGGAAGGTTGGAGGAAGTTGTGTGAGCAAGGAGGCAAGGGAAAATCCTCTTGTGATAGCAATTGTAACCTATGCTAACTCACATTGAAAACTGTATTGAAATTCATGACATACAAGGTCTGTTTTTATACGTTATTTCAAGTTCAATGTCTATGTAATTATGCTGTTTTTTGTTGTAATTCAGGGTGGCCTACTAGATTAGCATTTTATTATAGGCGCTGCGTACAGATAAAACTATATTTACAATTAAAAAAGAGTCAAGATATTACAGCTTTACCTAAAAACATTCATTTAAAGAGTGCGGCGTTTATATTACAGTCGTCAGCAACAATTACAAATTATAAACTAACGCTTACATATTTTTCCAAAATTAACCCAAATTATGTATGGTTAAATGTAGTTTGAACATGCACGAATCAAAAATAAAGTGAATTATAAAATCACAGCCACCTATTATAATATGTTTTCGCATTTTCAATCACTCTCTTATAAATTAAAATTTCCGCTGAAAATGTACGTCACTACAGGCAACCAATAGAAAGTTCGCATTCGGATCGTATCGGTAGCAACAGGTCTAAAAAAAAATTTAAGTTTTTTGTTATATATAGCGCGTGTCTTATGCCGATCGTGTGGATTTGGGCATGTTTTCAAAGCAGACGGGAAACAAAAGATTTAAAATTAATTAACACGATTTTACAGTAGCATTTGTTTTTAAATGCGTTGAATTCAATAAATGACTGGCTATAAAAAAATAATTAAACATATTGTATGTAATTTTAAACACGAGCACATTAACACACCCTTTTTTTCAACGGACCGTAACGGACCGATGATTCTACTAGCGTATAAACATCAAAATGGTTGAGTATTTTCTTCGGAAATGTTAATCATGCATGAGTTAGCCAATAAATATGGTTTTTGGTTTCTTGGCAACTTTCTTCTACGTACAAAACGAATATCGTGCTCTTGGTATATTCTTTTTGAGCTCCACACTGTACCTATATATTATGGACATTTTCAGGAATTGTATTTGTGCCATTGGTGCATATGTTTCACCTTGCACGCTGTGTAGATTTAACTATATCGTTAGATAGAAGACATGGATTAGTATTCAATAGCATTTATTAAGGAAACTAGTTCTTAGAAATTATAACTGGAAATGAATTAGTAATAATAT